>JAXIVJ010012780.1:0-39227 GCA_036785665.1 Chirona hameri | reverse complement strand
AACGAGCGAGCGCGAAGGAAATGTATGGCGAATTTCAACTCCATCGGGCAAGTAGTTTCTGAGATACAAAAAGGGTGCACACGTGCGCACGTGCACAGGCACTCCCACCCCTGACTTGTGGGAAAGTGGCGGCTGAGAGGTCCCTAACCACACACCAAATTTGAACACAATCGGCTCAGCCGTTCCTGAGATATATAATACGGGTGTGCACTGTGCACGTGCGCACGTGCAGAGGCACCCAACCTCTGATTGTGGGAAGGCGGCGGCTGAGGGGTCCCTAGCCACACACCAAACTTGAACACAATCGGCTGAGCCGTTGTTTTGCGAGAAAACACTTTTCAACACCCCTCACGCGGTACGCGCCATGCGCAGTGGTAGTCACCCATGTGAGTAGACACTGCTCTCAAACAGGGTAGGGTGCATGGGTGGAACTTTATATACTTTCGGGGTTGTAGCTACAACTGCATCCTCAAAAATTAGAACCCCAACATTGCCAGTAAATGCATAAGTAAATACATACTGCAGACGGTACGCAAAATCCCCAAATAATTTGTAAATAACAATAATAACCAGTAAGGCGCCGTAGTTGGCGAGGAGCGAGCGAGCGCGAAGGAAATGTATGGTGAGGTTGGTATGCGCACGCATAAGGGAGCTGCTTTCCTAGTAGGTACTGTTGCCTGGCACCACACCAAATTTAAACTCGATCGGGCAACTAGTTTCTGAGATACAAAAAGGGCGCGCACTTGCGCACGTGCAGAGGTACCCCACCCCTGACTTGTGGGAAAGTGGCGTCTGAGAGGTCCCAAACCAGTTAACCACACTCCAAATTTGAACACAAACGGCTTAGCCGTTCCTGTTATACAGAATAGAGGAGTGCACGTGCGCACGTGCAGAGGCACCACACCCCTGACTTGTGGGCAGGCGGCGGCCGAGGGGTCCCTAACCAGTAACCACACACTAAATTTGCACACAATCGGCCCAGCCGTTGCGGAGCTTTTGCGAGAAAGCACTTTTCAACACCCCTCACGCGGTACGCGGCACGCGCAGTGATAGCCACCCACGTGAATCGACACTGGTCTCAAAGGATATAGGGTGGATGAGGCCACACAGCAAAAAAGTCCGCGTGTCAATCGGACGTGCCGCTGCCGAGATATGACCTTCTGAAAAGCGTCGCCAAGGGCAGGGTCAGGCAGCTCATATTCCGATTTTCCCTACTTCACGGAAGGACGAGCGAGCTCGAAGCGCTCGCACGTAATCACCGATGCATTGATGGCTCTCATATGACTCATATTACGTCCTGGTGTTATTCCGCCTTTAACGGAGGGTGATTCCCGGTTTGATTGATAATCAGTAATTTGATCCATAGCTTCGTTGCAAAGGCATTAAGTGTGTACTAACGTGCATTACTATGTTCTTTAGAATGTGAGATGCAAGGTAGAACTGCATAGAGGTATACGGTTTTATTAACACGTGCCCTGGAGGGCCTCTGAAAACTACACGCACTGGAGTAGGGGGGGGGGGGGAGATAGAGGCTCCGAATTGAAATACAATAACGCAAATTGTAGGGTGGTGAGGTTCTGTGGGGAATCTGTTTTGTGAAAATTGAATGACCCTAGCCTAGGTTAATATCTCCAAGGTCAAATGAGGTCACATATGCTAAAATTGGATTGTTATGCGCTCCTTGGCTTGACATTGTTATGGAACGCAGTGATTGCGTGTATATGTATAACATATATACCCCACAATGGGCTTAACATTATTTGATGGAAAGTCTAATGATACAATAGGGATGATAGACGTTGCATTTGACTGTTTGTGAAAATCAAACAGATAATAAAACCTATGTTAATTCTAGTGTTTAACTCTTTTCCATTTTGCACATTTTTCGTGTTTTCTTTTTCTTGAGTCGCTTTTACTCCCCCCTCCCCCCGGTCGCCGACTCAATTACAACCCCAACGGAAAACAAAAAGTTCCGCCTCTGGTAGGTTGGATGGGGCTACTCAGCAAAGAAGCCCGCGTGTCAATCGGACTTGCGGTTGCAGATACATGAGCTCAAAAGCGTCGCCACGGGTCGGGCCGGGCCGGGTTGGGTTGGGCCGCTCATATTCAGATTTTTCCCATACACCACGGAAGGACGAGCGCTTCGTGCTCGCTCGTAATTATCGCCATCGGTGGCCAATTAAAAAAGCACCTGAAAAACACGTTGCCCATACATAATCCTCACCTGCCAGCCGGAGTCGGCAAAATTTAACTGACTCCGACTCCGGGAAAAATTACCGACCCCAATAGACTCAGATTCCGACTCCGAGTCTGCAAGACTGCTTCCGACCGATAAATGACTCTCTCAGCCCGGCTAAGGGCACTTCAGAATGACCGAGAGCTCTCTCAGACTGGCGCAGGGCTCTCTTAGGCATGACAATGGCCCTCTTAGACAAGCGTAAGACCCTGTCAGACCGGACGGTGGTCATCTCTGGTCGACCGACGATCCTCTCAAAGAAGCGGATCGGATTGATCCTCTCTGTCCTCTCTTAGGGACTTAGGGCTCTCTTAGGCCGGAAAATCCCCCCCCCCCCCCCTAGGACGATTGAGGGTCCTTTCTAACTGGCAAACGGACCTCTCAGACATACATAGAGCCCTCTCAGGTCTGACAAAAGGTAATTTCAGAACGACAAGAAACCTAAGGCTCCAATGCCCGGAAAATGCCGTCCCAAACCAACTGAGGCCCCTCTCAAACCACCGGGATCTCTCCGGCCTAGACAATAGCCCTCTTAGAGCAGCCTGTGGCCCGCGCAGGCCTGGCAAGTGAGCCGACCGAGTGGCTCTTTTAGAGCCACTCGGTCGACTGAGGAGAACTCAGTCGGCCCCCTCAGGCCGACTGAGTTCTCATTCAGGCTGACCAAGGGCCCCCTCAAGTCGACCAAGGGCCCTTCAGGTCGACCGAGAGCCCCCTAAGGCTAACGGAAGAGCCCCACAGGCACACTAGGGACCCCTACATGCCGACCGAGGGCCACTCAGGCCGCCAAAGGGTCCCTCATGCCGAAGAAGAGCTCCTCAGTCCGACTGGCCTCCTCAGGCCGACTGGCCCCCTCAGGCCGGCAGGAGAACCCTCAGGCCGAACAATGGCTACTCAGGCCGACTGGGACCCCCTCAGGCGGACGAAGGACTCACTTAAGTCGACAGAGTGCCGCCTCAGGCCGACCGAGCTCCTCTCCAGGCCCAACGAGGCCCGCTCAGGCTGACCGAGGACTCCTCAGGTCAACCAAGGACCCCATTAGGCCTCCTGGAGGGGCCATGACCCCCTAGGCCCCCTGGCCACGATGGCCCGATGCCCTTAGATAGCTCGATCCTCTCGATGTTCCCCGTATCAAATGTATTTTGTTAGCACGGATATTGTATATTTGGGATATTACAATACCAGGGAGCCAAAAAGTCTGCATTAACTATGACCCCTATTCTAGGGAAACAATAAATTTACAACGAATTCCATTGAACACCATTTAAATAGAGCACCCCGATGGCTAATTGTTCATGTTCATGCTCCCCCTCCGCTATTCGCTAATCTGAACGCTTGAACCTTGTATCTTCGGACTTGTTAGCAGAAGACAATCCTTGCCACCAACGTATCCATTATATCATAATAGAAAAAGCAGTCGCAGATGAAATCACAATGCTCGTATATTTATAAGATGGATACTCTTAAGATGGAATCAATGTGATGAAATACGCAAAAAAATGAAATAAATGTACGAGTAGTCCTGGCAATTTTAGAGGGGCACAAATTTGGGAAAACATTGGGGGGCCCGGAAAACCATGGGGGGGGGGGCAGCTCAGCATTGGGAGGGGGGAGGGGGCTCCCAAAGATATGTAAAGTTCCGCCTCTGCTTATACACGAGCATTTTATAACGCACAACATACTCCAGACCAGAAATCTGACGTGAAAATGACTTGGATGGGGTGTCACTCTGAACTCTCTTGCGATCTTCCCTTTCATTTGCATTTGTTTCTATCTAAACAAGGGTGTATCTAAACAAGGGTGTATCTAAACAAGGGTGTATCTAAACAAGGGTATATCTAAACAAGGGTGTATCTAAACAAGGGTGCATCTAAACAAGGGTGTATATAAACAAGGGTGTATCTAAACAAGGGTGTACCTAAACAAGGGTGTATCTAAATAAGGGTGTATCTAAACAAGGGTGTATCTAAACAAGGGTGTACCTAAACAAGGGTGTATCTAAACAAGGGTGTATCTAAACAAGGGTGTATCTAAACAAGGGTGTATCTAAACAAGGGTGTAGGGCGTATACCTCGAACGACACCTGAGTGGTCCGACTCTACACCGAAACAAAATATTGCTCCACATCGGTTTTGGAGTTGATACGGCCTATCGGGAGAGATGTGCAACACTATCTCGCTCCTGCGGTCGGGAAACGTCATAAAAACTCAATTAATCTCGGGTCGGTCGGGGTTTGGCCTTTGGCTCTTTGTTGGTTTCGTCGGTAGCCTTTGGCTCTTTGTTGGCATCTCCGCTCTCATGTTTAAACGTTTGCAATGCACGTGTAGCACACAGCTGTGTGTGTTGTTGCTGTGCATTAACATACTGATGCACGTGGTACTTGGTACTACCGAAGGAGACCACTTGTGGTGAACTTATTTGTAACCAACATCGGTGCCCGACCTGGGTCCTGTTGTTTTGTTAGATGCACAATGCACTTATATACGGACAGTACCTACACACACGCGCTATATTCACGGCAGAGGTTCAATATTTTCGGCACCCCCCGAGCTGGACAGCCATGACAGCACGCTTACTGTCAGTAACCCCAGGTGGCCCTCGTGCTCACACTGAGGCTATCCCGATCTCTCTGGCCCGGCGAATCAGAGGACTGCTCGGGGACACGAAGCGAGGCCGTGCCCTCGGGACAGGCCACCGGACTGAAGGATCTGTTTAAAGGCGGAGATCAGGCTCGTGTCCAGCAGCCGCGGGCGCTGGCTGGCACAGCGTTAACCCCGCGACTGAGCGAACACTCTCCAGTTACTGCCATCTCCTGGGCAGGAGCCGGTCGTTAGCCCCGCGACTGAGCGAACACTCTCCAGTTTCTGCCGTCTCCTGGGCATGAGCCGGTCGTTAACCCCGCGACTGAGCGAACACTCCCCAGTTACTGCCGTCTCCTGGGCATGAGCCGGTCGTTAGCCCCGCGACTGAGCGAACACTCCCCAGTTTCTGCCATCTCCTGGGCATGAGCCGGTCGTTAACCCCGCGACTGAGCGAACACTCGCCAGTTTCTGCCATCTCCTGGGCAGGAGCCGGTCGTTAGCCCCGCGACTGAGCGAACACTCCCCAGTTACTGCCGTCTCCTGGGCAGGAGCCGGTCGTTAACCCCGCGACTGAGCGAACACTCCCCAGTTTCTGCCATCTCCTGGGCAGGAGCCGGTCGTTAGCCCCGTGACTGAGCGAACACTCTCCAGTTTCTGCCATCTCCTGGGCAGGAGCCGGTCGTTAACCCCGCGACTGAGCGAACACTCCCCAGTTACTGCCGTCTCCTGGGCAGGAGCCGGTCGTTAACCCCGCGACTGAGCGAACACTCGCCAGTTTCTGCCATCTCCTGGGCAGGAGCTGGTCGTTAGCCCCGCGACTGAGCGAACACTCCCCAGTTTCTGCCATCTCCTGGGCATGAGCCGGTCGTTAACCCCGCGACTGAGCGAACACTCGCCAGTTTCTGCCGTCTCCTGGGCAGGAGCCGGTCGTTAACCCCGCGACTGAGCGAACACTCGCCAGTTTCTGCCGTCTCCTGGGCAGGAGCCGGTCGTTAACCCCGCGACTGAGCGAACACTCGCCAGTTTCTGCCGTCTCCTGGGCAGAAGCCGGTCGAGGAAGACTGCCAGAGGTCAGCCCGCGACTGAGTGAACACTCGCCAGTTACTGCCATCTCCTGGGCAGGAGCCGGTCGTTAGCCCCGCGACTGAGCTAACACTCTCCAGTTTCTGCCATCTCCTGGGCAGGAGCCGGTCGTTAACCCCGCGACTGAGCGAACACTCGCCAGTTTCTGCCGTCTCCTGGGCAGGAGCCGGTCGTTAGCCCCGCGACTGAGCGAACACTCTCCAGTTTCTGCCATCTCCTGGGCAGGAGCCGGTCGTTAACCCCGCGACTGAGCGAACACTCGCCAGTTTCTGCCGTCTCCTGGGCAGGAGCCGGTCGTTAACCCCGCGACTGAGCGAACACTCGCCAGTTACTGCCATCTCCTGGGCAGGAGCCGGTCGTTAGCCCCGCGACTGAGCGAACACTCTCCAGTTTCTGCCATCTCCTGGGCAGGAGCCGGTCGTTAACCCCGCGACTGAGCGAACACTCCCCAGTTTCTGCCATCTCCTGGGCAGGAGCCGGTCGTTAACCCCGCGACTGAGCGAACACTCCCCAGTTTCTGCCATCTCCTGGGCAGGAGCCGGTCGTTAACCTCGCGACTGAGCGAACACTCCCCAGTTACTGCCGTCTCCTGGGCAGGAGCCGGTCGTTAACCCCGCGACTGAGCGAACACTCCCCAGTTTCTGCCATCTCCTGGGCATGAGCCGGTCGTTAACCCCGCGACTGAGCGAACACTCCCCAGTTACTGCCGTCTCCTGGGCAGGAGCCGGTCGTTAACCCCGCGACTGAGCGAACACTCCCCAGTTTCTGCCATCTCCTGGGCATGAGCCGGTCGTTAACCCCGCGACTGAGCGAACACTCCCCAGTTACTGCCATCTCCTGGGCAGGAGCCGGTCGAGGAAATGACTGCCAAAGATCAGACTTAATCCAGGGACTCACCCAATACGGACGCTTTTGCAAACTGCGAAACGGGGGGGGGGGGGGGGGGTAAACGTATTCCTTCCCTCACCTTGTGAGCATCCGACTATATGTATAGACATCTATTTCTCGTGCATATTCATCTCATGTACAGCACGTCTCGTCTCTGGCTTTGTTGCATCCGGCAGGATCAGGCGGCAGGGGGGGGGGCATGCAGAGGCGGCAGGTGGCGGCTTAACACTAAACAGTAAACATCCACCCCCGGGCAGCACCGGACGGGACAGGTGAGAGACGCGCGCCAACAGCCACGTGGCCGGCCATGTGCCCAGCACGGCCCGCCAGCCGGCTCATGACGACCCCGTCCCGCGGAGAGAGGGAGGGGGGGGGGCAGAGTTGCTGTGCCCTTCAGCCGCCCCTGTCATAGGCCGGCTGTGAGGGGTGTTGTTAGCTGCAACATGCAGCGGAGAGCTACCAACAGCTGGGGCAGCTGGCACTCCCTCCACGCCATGGGCTTTATCGCCACAGCTGTTCCTACAGGGTGATCCAGCTGTCAATGCCAGACAATGTGGTTGATGCAGCTTGTTTGTTGTTTGTTTCGCGCCTCAGACATTAACTTCAGTCGTTGTTACCGCTTCTTTCCTTCCGGCTGAGATGACTTGAGATTTGTTGGTAATTTCTTGTCACTGTCCTCATGGCAGGCGTTTGCTTGTAAAACGGCATACAGGTTACAGTGGAATAGTACTGATTCGGGATATTCATGCATTGGACCATTCGTTTGCCTGGCTGATTGTGCTCGTCAAATCACATGTTCTGCTAAACCATATTTACCGTGAGAAGGGCATGAATCAATGCAAATAATTTTATCTCCATGGATCGGACACCGTAATTGGCATTGTGTGATTAAATTCCAGTTCAAAGTTTGTGCGATATATCAGCGTCATTATTATACCACTTCCTATAGATTTATGCTGAACTTACATAGCTAACTATCCACCTTTCGTTTAAGATAGTGCGTTATTCAATCCAACAGTGAAGCCAGCCGAGTATTAGGTAGGCATGTACAATTTAATACACAACATTTTGTTCAGACTTATGTATTAAATTGGACCATTCTTTTTCAATCTTATTTTACGTTTTTTGTTTACAAGTGGAAGCTGTTGCTGCAAGATTTAAAACAAAAAGTTGATTACAATGAGCTCGATCTTGGGGAAGAAAGGGATCGAGCTTTTGTGTATGAATGTGCTCAAACACTGTGGTTTAACTTTCAAGTTTTGAACGTGATGATTCTAGAAAAATCCCCCTGCATGTCCTGGTATTGTTACAGACTACAGACGGCATCGATGCGTCCCACCTGCCTAGGAGGATCCTTTGACCTTGAAATGACCTTCCTTGAATTAAAACATCCAGATACAAATTTGACAGTACTTATCCCAGAGACTTTCGGTCCCGCATTGTAATAGATCAGAGCTCAGATAAATCGTCACTCCTTTGCCATAATGTATCGGTGGAGGATAACTGCAGGGAGTCGCCTCATCAGGCGCACTCTTCTGAATGGTGCATCGTTCTGTCCACCTTCCTCTCTGAAATCTCTCTCTGAAATGCGGCCGAATAACTCCCGGCCCCGTCCTCTCGGCTGCGATCCCTTGACCGGCCAGCCACTCTGTTTTATTCATTCAATTTTGCAAAGATCGGCAGCAGATCCGGGGCTTCTGTTCCATTTGCTTTAACTGGTGAGTGGAGAGTGGAGCTGGAGGTAGTAACTTGCCTCGCCGGCACCGGCCGGCCCCAGGCGCCTTCAAATGCCTGCTAACCGACCCCCCGCCGAGGGGGGCGGTGCCTCCCCTCCAGTCGATCTCAGGGGAGAGGGGGGGAAGTTTTCTCAGAACAAAGGTGATGTGCCGACGGGACTGGGCTTGGTCGCGGTGAGGCTTGGCAGTGAGGTGCCGCAGTCAAAATGCTGCAGATTATGGGAAGTTGTCAGGCTTGTAAGAGAGTTGCAGGTGAGAGATGGCATGGCAGAAATGGAGCAGACGGAGATTACGGAGCAGACGAAGACCTTTTAAGCCTCGCTTAGCATCATCACTGGCGGATCCAGGGGGGGGGCGGCAGGGGCTAAAGCCGCTCCCCCCCCCCATTCCAAGCTCGACAGGGGCGGCAATAGAAATTAGCCCCCCCAAAATCCGCTGAAACTGGCGATGAAAAATGGGTACTGCCTGCGAAAAAAAAATCTTGCAATTTTTTCTCTCGACTCGTTCGTGTTTCCTTCATTTGGTAGCTTTTTGGTAGCAGTAGGGATAGGGAAAGTGGCGCGTCTGACGCTATTTTGGAGTGATTCACAACCAACGTAAGTTATAATTTTACACGCAGTGTCGCAGCCTTTGGTCTCCTGCTGTCTGCTGGAGCGCGTGAGTGAACTTCCTTGTATAGGTACCTATGTTGTGTGGAATACGTCTACTAGTATTAAGTTAAGTAGGGTAATTAGGTTCAGTTTGAAGAAAAAAAATCCCAATGTTCTTCTTTGTGTAGCTATGGATTGATTTCCAGATATGTACCGAGCAGGTATGAAATAAATGATTATTATTATCATTTCTGGTGGTAGCATAGCCCTATCATTTTTGCAGAATTAATAATGGGACAGTGGTGGATTTCTGAATCCGGAATTTGGGTCATTATGTGCCTGTCACCTATAAGACATGCACAAATGCCATATGGAGGCTTATAAATTATGCATAACCTTACCTTACCTAACCAAAGTTGGAATTTAATATAAAAGCTGAGGGCCTGTAATAAAGGAAAAGGGCATCAAATAGAAAATAAAAAGGAGATGCTGACTGACAAGGTTCTTGTAAGCCTAAATGTAATCCTAGCATAGTAAAAATATGTTTTGCAAGGTTTGGTTCCTATAGGAAAGGGACAAAGTGTGGTGCGGCTCTGCATTACCACAGGGCTCAAACATGTACTTGGGGCAGCAAAAATGCAGCCTGAAATGGGGCAGCTTGCTTCTCCGCAGTGAGCATGAGCAGTGATTTGGTTGAATCATACCTCTCTTTATCATACTATAGCTGCTGACCCCAAACCATGCAGCTCGTTATTTTTTTCTTCTCGTTCGTGTTTCCTCTATTTTTAAGAATTTTGGTAGCAGGAGGGAAAGTGGCGCGTGCATATTTGGAAATGTCGAATACAAAATCCAGACCCATCATACTTAAGTAGCCATAAGTCAGCCAAAACTAAAGATATTGCTTTGAAATTCGGTGTGGGTATTGTCTATACTTCGTTCTCCAATATATATTCCGGTTTTGGTAGCAGTAGGGATAGAGAAAGTGGCGCGAAAGTAGCAGTTTTTGAACATGTTTGGAAATTTTGATTTGGTGGATTTTTTATCTTTCTCCAATTTGTTTTTCTTCATAAAATCATATCAAATATCAAATCATATGAGAAGGCCGGAATATATATTGGAGAACCAAGTATGGACGATGCCAAAACCAAATGTCAAAGTAATATATTGAGCGTTGACTGACTTAGGACTCCCTAAGCAATGGCGTACGCAGAAATTCACAAAGAACCAGGTCATTGCCTTGAGGGGCGCCACCCGATCGACAGGGCCGCCACCAATATTGGCGAAATTTGCCAGGGGGGGGGGGCGCCTCTCCTTTCGCACTGTGCGGAAGGAGAGTCACTGGCCGGAGGGGCACCGTCACTCGCCAAAGAGGGGCAGTCACTAGTCGGAGAGGCGCCGTCACTCGCCGGAGGGGCGCCGTCACTAGCTGGAGAGACTCAGCAGTCCTGTCACTCGCCGGAGGGGTGTGGTCACTGGCCGGAGGGCCGCTGTCACGGGCCGGAGAGGCGCCGTCTATGGCAGGGGACGCCCTCACTGGCCGGGGGCGCCGTCACTGGCCACAACAAAGTCGTCACTGGCCGGGGGAGCGTCCTCACTGGCCGGAGTGGTGCCGTCACTGGCCAGAGGGGCGTCGTGACTGATCGGAGGGGCGCCAGCTTTGCATGGGCGCCTCGGATCCAAAGGACCAGGTCATGACCTGCATGACCTGATAGTTGATACTCGGTACGCCGCTGTCCCTAAGTATGATGGGCCTTGACTTTATATTCGACATTTCCCAATATGCGTGGCCGGTCTGGCGCTATTTGCGATCTGGAGCGATTCCTGCAACCAACGTAAGTTCAAAAACGTCTCGTTTTTGCGCCAATGTTTATAGCGCTGAATAGCGTGCGTGAAACGCATTTCGACAGTATTTGAGGAATTGTGACTCGGTCTTGGGTATCGTTGTTTTCCTTTTCCCTGTAAACATGTAGCCAAATAAAATTCACACTTTGTGAATTTGTAGGTAAAGTTAATATTTTGCATTGTCATGGTTATTTTAAATTACTATAGCTTGGGATGGCTACTTTGGCCTCAGGTCAAATCCAGACTCGAGTAATTTCAGGTACCAGTTTTAAATCTGACACCCATTTTGCACCATGCTTAGGTACTTACCCCGGTGCATTGTATGGGTGCTATGAGTAGAGGTCTCACAATTTTTAGCATTTCCAACTAGTCAAGATCAGACTCAGCATGAACTCAAAAAAAAATGAAAGCGACAGAAGAGGTAAAATTGGGTTTGTCTGGTTTGTACCACTGGCGAATCCAGAGGAGCGGGGGCATTAGGGGCAAATCCCCCCCCCCCCCCACACACACACACAGGAGCATGGCGAGAATTCAATACAAGGATGTCCCCCTCTCCGCGTGTTCCTGCATTGGCTGTAAGAAGTGATAATTAGGAAGAAAAAAAATCACCCGGTCAATGACTCTCTTTGAGAACCCGACACCACTACCTACCTCCCCCCCCCCCCCCCCTCCCCGCTCAACGATTTTTCGTGTTGACGACCCGACTCCACCCCCCCCCCCCCGGTCAACAACTTTCGCTGTCTGAAGCGGAGCGAAATTTTAGACCCCCCCCCCCCCCCCCCCCCCCCCCACATTCTCGGACCCTAGATCCGCCAGTGAGCATCATAAACCATTGTGTACACTCCAAAGAACATTGCTATGGTCTTTCGTGTAATGTTGTACTGCTTGCACTACTTATGTCTGTATAAAATCAGCACCATAGCAGAGTACATCAGCAAAAACTCGTCGACATCACACAAAGCTGTGGGGGCGACTGAAGTTCCCAGATAGACAAAAACAGAGGCAGAGTTGCTCAGATACCTATCTTTCGGACTGTAGTAGGCGGTGAAGGTGGTAGCCCATGGTCTGCTGCCGGTCACCATAAAATGTACGGTCCACGCCTGTCTGATGCTTGGACAGGTGTGACTGGTGCAAGCCCACCGTCCACCGCCCGCCGCTCGCCGCCCGCCGCCCGCTGTGAGCTGCTGACACCGTGTGCGTAATCAGCTGACCACGTGACTACCGCGCGGTCATAACTCGCCTGCCGCTCTCGACACCCCCATTGTGTTGTCAGCAGGTCAGTCTGCCGCGGCGGGGCGGTGGGGGCCGGGTCAGAGTCCGGCCAGGGTCCGGCCAGGGTCCGGCCAGGGTCCGGCCAGGGTCCAGCAGGGTCCATCAGGGTCCAGCAGGGGCTCATCAGTGGCGGCGGGGACGGCAGGGCGGCAGGGGCTGCAGGGCCGCTGCAGAGCGTGCCAGGGGCGGCGGGGGGCGCTGCAGGGCGTGCCAGGGACGGCGGAGGGACGGCGGGGGTGCTGCAGGGCGTGCCAGGGACGGCGGAGGGGTGCTGCAGGGCGTGCCAGGGATGGCGGAGGGGTGCTGCAGGGCGTGCCAGGGACGGCGGAGGGGTGCTACAGGGCGTGCCAGGGACGGCGGAGAGGTGCTGCAGGGCGTGCCAGGGACGGCGGAGAGGTGCTGCAGGGCGTGCCAGGGACGGCGGAGAGGTGCTGCAGGGCGTGCCAGGGACGGCGGAGAGGTGCTGCAGGGCGTGCCAGGGACGGCGGAGAGGTGCTGCAGGGTGTGCCAGGGACGGCGGAGAGGTGCTGCAGGGCGTGCCAGGGACGGCGGGGGCGCTGCAGGGCGTGCCAGGGACGGCGGAGGCGCGTGTCGACCGACCACCTCACGCCGAATTTATGCGTCTGGCGGCCATTAGAGCAGTTCCGGAGCGATATCTCTGCTGCTGCGGCCGCCGCTCGGCACGTCGTCGCCGCCGCCGCCGCCTTTGTGGCGCGCGCCACGATCGTCTCGATCGCGCCACTTTTGCCGCTAACCGGCCACCGCCGTTCATAACGGTGCGGCACGCCCGGCGAATGACTTGATTAGCCGCGGGCCCTAAATCTGAGTGCTTCTTTAGCGCCGATTCAGCGGAAACGGGCGGTGTTGGGCGGCCACATTTCAACTGTTGCCGGGTGTCGGGCCCGATGAAGGGGTGGTGCGAAGACGGCCGCGGCGGCCGCGGCGCCGGCGGCATCAGCGGAGGACGGAAACCGGCCGCATAAATAAGACGGCGATTAGCTGGAGATGGAGCGTATACAGATGGTACTGGTTATTTAGACATACCAGCCTGCATAGTTTCAAAAAGAGAAATAGGTGGAAATGTGTTATAATACAAAATGTTTTGAATTCATGCGTCGAAAATATAGTCAAGGAATTGATACATCGAATGTTTCCGATTCCGGGGCGCCATTTTCGTGGGGCTTGATTTCTAAATACCCGGTGTATGTTGTTGTTCTTCGCATGATATAACATTGTTAGTTCTTAGGTCACCCTTTTCTTCTCTGCCAATCATGGTGAGACAGACCTGCCGCTCACCGAGTACAATGAGCGCACGGATAATTTCATGATGATCGCTAAAAAACGTCTGATTTGCGAATGACTCTTATGTTTTATTGTTGTTAAATTTGCCCAACCTTTTGTGAAGCATCCCAATATGTGTCGTCAGCATTGCACCACTTGGCAATTTCACACTGATTTACTTGCATCCCTTCCTGTAAGTTTCGTCGATGATTTTGTGGTTCAGTGTCACAAGCGTTAAGTTAACATCGGAGCAACGCTTTTGACATTTTCTTCACTAGTCATGAAATAAGGGCAGCAATAAACTTTTTGGATCCTGACGGGAGATGTTGAGGAATTTTGGCGGGAAGGTAGATACACCTTTATCCACGGATACTCGATCACTTTTACACCTGTTTTAGATGTAGTCGTGGCGTCGATAAACGTTGTTTTAGATAACACGAAAATAAAAACAGCGTGAAGAGAGCGCCCTAAACTTCTCTCTCATGTGATTCGCTCAGGGAAGGCTTGAAATCAAGTTTCCGAAATGGGGATGTAAGGTATAAATTCAATTAACGTCTTTAAAATTTAGCGAACATCTCTTCGATGCGTTACGGCTACTGATAAATATTCATGTATTGACGAATGTTTCAAGTATCGCAGATGCTGCGGGCATCTGGATAGGAAAACTCTGACAAACAAATGTCAGAGCCGCGCTCGTCAGAGAAACAGACAACAGTAGTCAGCTGTGTTGTAAGGTTAACCGCACGGCACTTCTGATCGTACATACAGCAGTCCTGCCACGAACCTCTGACTGTGAGTCAGAGAGTCAGCAGTCCTGACTGTGACTCAGAGACTCATCAGTCCTGACACGAACCTCTGACTGTGACTCAGAGACTCAGCAGTCCTGACACGAACCTCTGACTGTGAGTCAGAGACTCCTGCTGAGTCGCTGACTCACACAGATACTCCTGACACGAACCTCTGACTGTGACTCAGATACTCAGCAGTCCTGACTGTGAGTCAGATACTCAGCAGTCCTGACACGAACCTCTGACTGTGAGTCAGAGACTCAGCAGTCCTGACACGAACCTCTGACTGTGACTCAGATACTCAGCAGTCCTGACTGTGAGTCAGAGACTCAGCAGTCCTGACTGTGAGTCAGATACTCAGCAGTCCTGACTGTGAGTCGGATACTCAGCAGTCCTGACTGTGAGTCAGAGAGTCAGCAGTCCTGACTGTGAGTCAGAGACTCAGCAGTCCTGACACGAACCTCTGACTGTGAGTCAGAGACTCAGCAGTCCTGATTGTGAGTCAGATACTCATCAGTCCTGACACGAACCTCTGACTGTGAGTCAGATACTCATCAGTCCTGACACGAACCTCTGACTGTGAGTCAGATACTCAGCATTCCTGACTGTGAGTCAGAGACTCAGCAGTCCTGACTGTGAGTCAGAGACTCAGCAGTCCTGACTGTGAGTCAGATACTCAGCAGTCCTGACTGTGAGTCGGATACTCAGCAGTCCTGACTGTGAGTCAGAGAGTCAGCATTCCTGACTATGACTCAGAGACTCGCAGTAGTCTGTGTCGTAAATCAGTCGTGTACGATAGGCACGCGGCGTGGGGCGACCGTGAGCAGCTAGCCTGCACTGTGAGCATCGCCGCCAGCGCGCGCACACATACGCTCACACACATAAAAGCACACATGCGCGCCGCCGCAGCCGCCATCAAACCGGCTGTAAACGGACCCCGGGAGTGGCGCCCGCCCCGCCCTGAAGGGCACCGCCTGGCACCCACTGCCGGAGGGGCTGCACTGTACCGCTGTCTGTGCAGACCTGGTAGACATCCCGAAATGCGGTTTGAATAAACGCATGGAAAGCTCTTCCTTGGAATAATATAGTTGCACATGCTAGTGCTTCTTCAGCATGTATTGCTTTGGAAACGAAAGGACAGGCATACAAGTAAGAAATCCTGCTACATGTATTGCTTGCTTCGATGTACTTTACATCCGTTTCGTGTGCATGCGAAGAAGATGTTTGCAAACGAAACATTAGGGCGCATGCAAACACATTTAATATTAGCTTGGTGAAATTGGTTTCCTATAGAGCTGAACCGAAATATACTCGACATCATTTCAGCTCTTTGTTGACAAAACCTTCGAGTTTAGTCACCTCGTTTTAGACCCCAAACTGTTCCATCTATCCATCCTCCCCCCATTGTAATAATGGCTGGCCGCCAGCGACGCTCACCGTTTATGGTCAGTCCAGTTAGACGAATGGCCGGGGGGAGGGGGCGGGGAACATGATGCCGGGGGTCATCCTGGCACGCTACGCCATCAACACAATGTATGGGCAAACTCAAAATGTTTTTTGCTTATTTAGTTTAAAATCATAGGGTTGTCCGCGCCACAATGGATTCGTCCCGAGTCAGGAAGTTTCTAACGCCTAGAAGAGGACATGAACACACAATCAGCACGCGAGAATAAATGTTTTGTTTTTGTTTATTTTCTTTTATCGTCAACAGGGCTGCGTTTCACTGATAGGGGAAGTATTTTTTTTTCAATCCGGATGCCATAAACCAGTAAGGCGCCGTAGTTGGCGATGAACGAGCGAGCGCGAAGGAAATCTATGGTGAATTTCAACTCGATCGGGCAAGTAGTTTCTGAGATAAAAAAGGTGCGCACACGCAGACGTGCAGAGACACCCCACCCCTGATTTGTGGGAAAGAGGCGCCTGATAGGTCCCTAAGCACACACCGAATTTGAACACAATCGGCTCAGCCGTTCCTGAGATAGAGAATAGGGATGTGCACGTGCGGACGTGCAGAGGCTCAGGCACCCCACCCCCTGACTTGTGGGAAAGTGGCGGCTGAGAAGTCCCTAACCACACACCAAATTGGAACACAATCAGCTCAGCCGTTCCTGATATATATAATAGGGGTCTGCACGTGCGCACGTGCAGAGGCACCCCACAGGGGCGGATCCAGGATTTTTCAGGGGGGAGGGGGGGGGGGGGGGGGCGGCAGGGCATAGGGGCGCATTTTTGTTCGGGGAACAGGGGCGCATTTTTTTCCGGGAAATTGGGGCTCCGTTTCTTCAAACATGCACAGGGGTGGATCTAGAACTTTTCCGAATGGGGTTGGCGGCTGACCCAGGGGGTGGCATTTTCGCCGTCAAATGGGACCCCATGGGACTAGAGCGGCGTTCAATGTTAATTAATAACCTACATTTTCCTGCAAATTTGGTAAATTCTCTTACGCTTACTCATTTTCAGTTTATCTTTTCGAAAAAGCAAAATCATAGATGTATTTTTAAAAAATGATACTGGATTTATTTGTATAGCACTCTCACATGTAGATATGTCGTCTGTCAGTCCGCTTGCCGTCCGCTTGTCACTCAATTGATCAGATACAGTTATATGGACGACATATTGCGAAGCACCCGTCTCAAGTTGCAAACTTAAGTCTCCTTCGCACTTGAATTAATTTGGTATAAACAATGGTGTGATGGTTTGAGACAGTCTTTTAACAGTATACCAGCAATGTTTAGACAGTGGCTGTTCATGTCGTAAGCAACTCGCCCTAATTCTGACAACATTTAGTTAACAATAAGTCAGGTGGAGAAATAAGGGGACGAGTTATTTATAAGAAAACATTTTCTTCTTGGACTTCCTGGCACACAGTCGCTGCGGGCGGAACTGGAGTTTATGATGTGACTCATGGAGTGGTCCAGGGTTCGATCCTCGGACCAGTCCTCTTCACAGACATCCTCACAGCCACTCGTGCACCGGAGATTCTGCGAGAGCGCGTAGTTCGCCGCTCCGAAGTCTCCGCTCGTGCCACTCGGGCAACTACCGATGAGCTGCTGCAGCTGCCGCGTGTCCGAACCGAGTTTGGCCGTCATTCTTTTGTATTTCGCGCATCCAGTGCATGGAACAGGCTACCCGCGAAGGTGCGTGCGTCAGCCGCCGAGAGCAGCGGTACCTTTAAACCTGCCCTGACCTATCACCTGTCAAGCAGGTAAATGTTAACTTGTGTCGAAATGTGTCGTGTCGTAAGCCTAGTTTTAAACATTTGTGTATTATATGTTCATCGACGTGGTTGCTAGAAAACCCACATTGTGGAAGCACCTAAATACATACATACATACATACATACTTCCAAAATGAGGTTCGAGCTGTTCTAAAGCAAATGGGGACATGTGCAATATAAGGCAACGTACAAGAAGACCCAGTTCATTCCTGCCGACGATCTCTGGAAGACCACATTCAAGAGGACCCAGCTGAGTTCTGAAGGCTACATTCGAGAAGACTCAACCGAGCGCTACACATCTGTCGAGGGGTTCGATTGGGCGCCAGGAAGGCTTTTGGAGCCCATCATAAGGCATACAATAATGAACCTTATGGAGCGCCAAAATCCTTGCTGGCGTCCGAGGCCTTCGACCCCGAGAAGACGCCCATGGGACGACCGAGCAACTGGCGAGAACATCCCAGGTCGTCAGCAACACGATGAGAAGAGAACGCACCACACACGGGTAGAGAATCCACAGAGGACTTTTAATTCACATTTTTTTCTCGCATATTTTCAATGTCTGTTTTCCAAGTGATCATTCACCATTATAGGAAAAACTTTGATGTGACTCGTGCCACTCACCCATCATGCGCCCTGGTTCCCACGTTTCTTGACTATCTATCTTCGCGCTATCTATCCAGCTGTTCCTTCGCATCCAGCCACTATCTTCGCACACTAACTCTTTCTTGTCCGAATCTATTTGAAATAATTCAAACTATGCATGCGGGCTGTCGATGATACTGCAAGAACAAATACCGAATAGGCCAAGCAAATATCATACTGAAGAAGGATCCACCAAAGTTGCTGGATGTTACCACTCAACGCTCGCCCTGTTCGTGAGTTTTCCTCTTCGTGGAAAAAGGTGGGTATTACATATAACTTATAAGTCAGATAGAAAGTACAAGCCTTGCCACTGAAGTCCAATTACCTAGTCATACATTCTAACCAACAATGGCGTCGCCACTTAGGGGGGGGGGGGGGGGCTGGGGGATGACAGCTTTCTAAAGGCGATTATTTCCCTGCAACGTCCGTGGACTGAATCACCTAATGTTAAAATCCGAAAAGATGCAGTTCATTACCTCCCCGCTCCCGTTCCCGGTATCGACGCCCATGCAAGTTAGAAAATCAATTTACGTCTTGGATGTTTCCAAGCATACAAGCAAAATGAGCAACAGAGGTTCTTAATAGAGGTGGCAAAAGTTGATATTTTTGGGACACAGACCCAACCCGGTCCCAAAAGCTGAAAAATTGACCCAGTTATACCAGGTGCAATGCAAGTTTGGACCCAGCGGACCCAACTAGCAAAATGTTGTCTCGCATATAGTATTGACAAATCTGCACTCTACAGTTAGTGCAAGGAAACTAACTCTTGTAGTACAAATACATACAGTTCAGATTGGCCAACAGCACAAATAAACATGCGTATCAGTGTTCCTACTTGCGTGACACCAGCATGGGTGAAACTTTGTATACTTTTGAGATCCCACATGGGACCCCATTGCAAAATGTTGGGACCTCATGAGCCATTTTGGGACCTCAATGTTGGAGGCCCATCTTAAGATCGGGATATACAAAACGATCCGTGCAGAGAGGAGGCCCCTCCTCTCCTCTGTGCTGAGTAGGAATCCCCGCCCCTCCTCTGTGCTGAGGAGGAGGCCCCTCTTCTCCTCTGTGCTGAGTAGGAATATCCTCCTCTCCTCTGTGCTGAGGAGGAGGTCCCTCCTCTCCTCGGTGCTGAGTAGGAGGCCCCTCCTCTCCTCTGTGCTGAGGGGGAAGCCCCTCCTCTCCTCTGTGCTGAGTAGGAGGCCCTCCTCTCCTCTGAGCTGAGGAGGCCCTTCCTTTCCTCTGTGCTGAGTAGGAGGCCCCTCATCTCCTCTGTGCTGAGGAGGAGGCCCACTCCTTTCCTGTGTGCTGAGTAGGAAGCTCCTCATCTCCTCTGTGCTGAGTAGGAGGACCCTCTTCTCCTCTATGCTGAGTAGGAATATCCTCCTCTCCTCTGTGCTGAGGAGGAGGTCCCTCCTCTCCTCGGTGCGGAGTAGGAGGCCCCTCCTCTCCTCTGTGCTGAGGGGGAGGCCCCTCCTCTCTTCTGTGCTGAGTAGGAGTCCCCTCCTCTCCCCTGTGCTGAGTAGGAGGCCCTTCCTTTCCTCTGTGCTGAGTAGGAGGCCCCTCATCTCCTCTGTGCTGAGGAGGAGGCCTCCTCCTCTCCTCTGTGCTGAGTAGGAAGCTCCTCCTCTCCTCTGTGCTGAGTAGGAGGCCCCTCCTCTCCTCTGTGCTGAGTAGGAGGCTGCTCATCTCCTCTGCGCTGAGTAGGAGACTCCTCCTCTCCTCTGTGCTGAGTAGGAGGCCCCTCCTCTCCTCTGCACAGAGTAGGAGGCCCCTACTCTGTGCTAAGTAGGAGGCCCTCCTCTCCTCGGTGATGAGTAGGATGCCCCTCCGCTCCTCTGTGTTGAGTAGGAGACCCCTCCTCTCCCCTGTGCTGAGTAGGAGGCCCTTCCTTTCCTCTGTGCTGAGTAGGAGGCCCCTCATCTCCTCTGTGCTGAGGAGGAGGCCTCCTCCTCTCCTCTGTGCTGAGTAGGAAGCTCCTCCTCTCCTCTGTGCTGAGTAGGAGGCCCCTCCTCTCCTCTGTGCTGAGTAGGAGGCCCCTCCTCTCCTCTTTGATTAGTAAGAGGCACCTCCTCTCCTCTGCGCTAAGTAGGAGTCCCCCTCTCCTTCGTGGTGAGTAGGAGGCCCTCCTCTCCTCTGTGCTGAGTAGGAAGCCCTCCTCTCCTGTGCTGGGTAGGATGCCCCTCCCCTCATCTGTGCTGAGTAGGAGTCCCTCCTCTCCTGTGTGCTGAGTAGGAGGTCCCTCCTCTCCTCTGTGCTGAGTGAAAGGCCCCTCCTCTCCTGTGCAGAGTAGGAGGCCCCTCCTCTCGTCTGTGCAGAGTAGTATGCCCCTCCCCTCCTCTGCGCTGAGTAGGAAGCCCCTCCTCTCCTCTGGGCTGAGGAGGAGGCCTCTCCTCTCCTCGGTGCTAAGTAGGAGGTCCCTCTTCTCCTCGGTGCTGAGTAGGAGGCCCCTCCTCTCCTCTGTGCTGAGTAGGAGGCCCCTCCTCTCCTCTGTGATGAGTAGGAAGCTCCCCCTCTCCTCTGTGCTGAGTAGGAGGCCCCTCCTCTCCTGTGCAGAGTAGGAGGCCCCTCCTTTCGTCTGTACTGAGGAGCAGGCCCCTACTCTCCTCTGTGCTGCGTAGGAAGCCCCTCCTCTCCTCTGTGATGAGTAGTAGAAGGCCCCTTTTCTATTCTGTGCTGAGTAGGAAGCCCTTCTCTCCTATGTGCTGAGTAGGAGGCCCGCCTCTCCTCGGTGCTGAGGGAGGCCCCTTCTATCCTCTGTGCTGAGTAGGAGGCCCCTCTCCTCTGTGCTGAGTAGGAGGTCCTTCCTTACCTCTGTGCTGAGTAGGAGGTCTCTCTTCTGCTCTGCGCTGAGTAGACAGTCCCTCCTCTCCTGTGCAGAGTAGGAGGCCCCTCCTCTCGTCTGTGCTGAGTAGGAAGCCCCTCCCCTCCTCTGTGTTGAGTAGGAAGCCCCTCCTCTCCTCTGTGATGAGGAGGAGGCCCCTCCTCTCCTCTGTGCTGAGTAGGAAGCCCCTCCTCTCCTCTGTGCTGAGCAGGAAGCCCCTCCTCTCCTCTGTACTGAAGAGGAGGCCCCTCCTCTCCTCTGTGCTGAGTAGTAAGCCCTCCTCTCCTCTGTGCTGAGGGGGAGGCCCATCCTCTCCTCTGTGCTGAGTAGGAGGCCCCTCATCTCCTCTGTGCTGATGAGGAGGCCCCTCCTCTCCTCTGTGCTGAGTAGGAAGCTCCTCCTCTCCTCTGTGCTGAGTAGGACGCCCCTCCTCTCCTGTGCAGAGTAGGAGGCCCCGATTCTCCTTGGTGCTGAGTAGGAGGCCCTTCTTCTCCTCTGTGCTGAGGAGGAGGCCCTCCTCTCCTCGGTGCTGAGTAGGAGGCCCCTCCTCTGCCCTGTGCTGAGTCGGAGATCCTTCCTCTCCTCTGTGTTGAGTAGGAGGCCCTCATCTCCTCTGTGTTGAGTAGGTGGCCCCTTCTCTTCTGTGCTGAGTAGGATGCCCCTCCTCTCCTCTGTGCTGAGTAGGAGACCCCTCCTCTCCTCTGTGCTGAGTAGGAATCCACTCCACTTCTCTGTCCTGAGTAGGAGGCTCCTCCTCATCTCAGTGTTGAGTCGGAGGCCCCTGCTCTCCTCTGTGCTGAGTAGGAGGCCCCTTCTCTTCACTGAGGTGAGTATGAGGCCCCTGCTCGCCTGTGTGCTGAGTAGGAGGTCCGTTATCTCCTCTGTGCTGAGTAAGAGGCTCCTCCTCTCCTCTGTGCTGAGTAGAAAGCCCCTACTCTCCTCTGTGCTAAGGACGGAGACCCTTCTCTCCTCTGTGCTGAGTAGGACGTCCCTCCTCTCCTCTGTGCTGGGGAGGAGGCCCCTCCTCTCCTTAGTGCTGAGTAGGAGGCCCCTCATCTCCTCTGTGCGCAGGAGGCCCCTCTTCTCTTCTGTGCCTAGTAGGAGGCCCCTCCTCTCGTCGGTGCAGAGGAGGAGGCCCCTCCTCTCCTCTGTGCTGAGTAGGAATCCCATCCCAAAAATATCTTGGTTAAAAAAAATGTAACCCGTTACATTGTCTATCGATTGCATACTTGTCGATTTCTTTGGTTTTGTGGTTTTCTCAAATCCTGTCGTCGCAGATTTAGTCGTGTGATGGTCTATCTATTGCATTACTTTTTGGGATTCGCAGTCTTCAAATTGATGGAAATTTCGGGTACTCCAGATTTTGACATGATCTGAAGGTCAAACGGTGACCTTGAGATAGTTTTTTTTAAACATGTATCCCGTCATATTGTCTTTCGATTGAATACTTGTCGATTTCTTTGGTTTTGTGGTTTTCTCAAATTCTGTCGTCGCAGATTTAGTCGTAGGTACACGAGTACGTTTCATGCGACCTGATCAAGGTCAAACGGTGACCTTGAGATAAAAATATCCGAATGCGTAAATGGAGTCTTTTTAATGGTCTATCTATTGCATTAGTTTTTAAGATTATCTGACTTCAAATATTCCCAAATTTTGGGTACCCTAGATTTTAACTTGATCACAAGGTCAAACGGTGACCTTGAGAGCACAATATCTTGTTTAAAAATGTAGCCCGTCACATTGTCTATCGATTTCATACTTGTCGATTTATTTGGTTTTGTGGTTTTCTCAAATCCTGTCGTCGCAGATTTAGTCGTAGGTATATGGGTACATTTAATGCGACCTGATCTCAAGGTCAAACGGTGACCTTAGGATGAAAATATAAAAGGCGTAAATGTAGTATTTTTTATTATCTATCTATTACATTAGGTTTTAGGATTCTCAGTCTTCAAATTATTGCATATTTTGGGTACCCCAGATTTTGACCTGATCTCAAGTTCAAACGGTGACCTCGGGAGAAAACTATCCAATGCGGAAATAGAGTCTTTTTGATGGTCTATCTATTGCATTAGTTTTGGGGATTCTCAGTCTTCAATTTTTTGGAAATTTTGGGTACCCCGGATTTTGACCTGATCTCAAGATCAAACGGTGGCACAGCCTTGTTTCCATGGTCTTTATCTTTGGGATTGGATTCGGAAAGCGATTACGGAATCTCGATTACATATTGAGATAAAAATATTTGTGTTAAATAATGTAGCCCGTAATATTGTCTACCGATTGCATACTTGTCCATTTCTTTGGTTTTGTGGTTTTCTCAAATCCTGTCGTCGCAGATTTAGTCGTAGGTATATGGGTAGGTACGTTTAATGCGACCTGATCTCAAAGTCAAACGGTGACCTTGAGAGAAACATATCCAAATGCGTTAATGGAGTATTTTTAATGGTCTATCTATTGCATTAGTTTTCGGGATTTTCAGACTTCAAATTTTCACAAATTTGGGGTACCCCAGATTTTGACCTAATGTCAAGTCAAATGGTGACCTTGATGCCAAAACATCCTGGTTAAAAAATGTATCCCGTCACAATGTCTATCGATTGCAAACTTGTCAATTTATTTGGTTTTCTCAAATCATGTCGCAGATTTAGTCGTAGGTATATGGGTACGTTTAATGCGACCTGATATCAAGGTCGAACAGTGACCTTGAGAGAGAAAAATATCAAACGCTTAAATGGAGTCATTTTGATGGTCTATCTATTTCGTTAATGTTTGGGATTCTCCGACTTAATTTGTTTCCAAATTTGGGGTACCCAGATTTTTACCTGATCCCAAGGCCAAACCGTGACTTTGAGAGAAAATTATCAAAATTCGTAAATGGAGACGTGTTGATGGTCTATCTATTACGTTAGTTTTTGGGATTTTTGATATAGATGATAAACGAATTGGACCTGAAAGACACTTTGTCTCTGCCGGTAAGCCCATCAATCCACTGGAACCTCCAGAGTGGGCTGGAAGCCCTAAGAAGGTTGGAGGCCCCTGAAAACGGAGGCCCCATGGATGTTTGCGACCCCAATGACATTTCCAAAGTTTCACCCATGGAAACCAGCATGAAACATAAGTTGGACCCAGTCTGACGTCTGTACCCGGTATCATTTGGCGGGACCCAGTCTGGGACCAACTGGGTCCAGACTGGGTCTAGAGACCGGGTCCTCGGGTCCACGTTTTGCCACCTTTAGTTCTTAAGTTCCATGGAAACTCGCTGATTGTTCTATCTTCTTTGACGCCATTTACCTTCGCAGTTGCAGTGCCCCCGAACCCCAATATCCTCATTTTCTCTCTATGTTAATCGGACTTTTGTCACGAAGCACAGCGAACCAGTCCTCATACTTCGTCATGGCTTCGTCGGTCGGTGCCTGGGCTCTGCGGTAGGTATGTAGTGTGTTGTGTACGGCGCCCTTTAGCCTCGGGGCTGTCTTGTGTGCAGTGTGTACTCTGCACTCTTCAGTGTGACGCAGATGGCGACATCAGCCGTACAGCTGCACCGTGAACACGTGCTTCCGAGATCACACCCCTGCTGCACACACACACACAAACTGAAACGGCCCCGGGGCCGGGCGGCGGGCCATTATCAAACAGATGCCCTGCAGTCGCCTGTTAACGGGCCTGCCGAGACCGGTCGCCGTCGTCCCCGTTTCATTAGTCAAATCATAAAGCCGGGCAAACCGGGTTAAGTGCGGCCATAATGTCGGACGGGCCCGCGTGGCGAATTGACGAACGGGTCCGGGCGAGACAGTCGGCTTCTGTTGGCGCCTGGCGCCTGGCACCGATCACCAGGCCACTGGTGACTTGGCAGCGCTGTGAGCTTATTGTACCGCGGAGGCGGGTGAAGTCATAGGTTACCGAGCATTACGTACATCTATCTATGGTGAAGTGAATGGTGACACGGCTAGGCTTATACAAAAATCGTGGAAGACATGCTCCGGTATCATCGTGTATGTTTCTTAATTATTGCACGAGACGTTCAATGCGGGTTGATATCATCCGACATCTGTGTTTCTCAAAACTAAATAGTAATTGAGCAAATTTATGTTCCTTTGATTATATTGCACCGATGTACTGCACATTGCACAGTGGTGAATTTTACGATTTAGCGCGCATAAATTCACGGAGGTCGCTGACAGCACCCAAAACGTACCCTGGTGTACGGGTACCTACCCTAGGGTACCTTGGGGTACCCTGGGGTAGTTTTGGGCATTGCAAGCGAGTTTTGCGTTAAAAATGACCCTAAGCAATGATAATTTTGAAAACCCGTGGCATTTTATGTTTTTTGCAGCATGCCATAGGCCATATGAGCCTGAAATTTTCACTTCCGCATAAATTCACCGGGGTCGCTTACGACATCCAAAACGTACCCTGAGGTATTTTTGAGCGCTGAAAGTGGATTTTGCGTTAAAAATTACATCAAAATTACAATTACAAATTACAATTATAATTACAAAATTTTATTTTGCGTTAAACCATTACTAATGGTAGAAATCATGGTGGTAGGTGCAAAGCAATGCATTGCTTTGGTGCCAAATACGGCACTAACGGCACCACCATGTATGCAACTATTTTTCCAAATTTGCCATGTTTGAGCGTCTATAACGAGCAAGGTTGCGCAAGGTTGCAAGAGCAACGCACTGTATCCGTAGTAACACGAGGTGCTTTTTACGGCTGTATAGGTTTCATCTCTCCCTAGCGTTATCTTCATTGTTGATTTTCTACTTCAAAATGCAAAAAATCCAACGAAATTTATGTGTGCTATAATAAGTCGACAAAACCGGACCTTCGTAATCCGGGAAGTTATTATTCCTGAAATAGATTCAATTAAGTCTCTGCTCGGTGTTATAAATTGTATTTGAGCTGACGGGTTCCGATTGTACCGTATTTTTCATGTTTGATAACATCACACATTCTGCCAGCTCACTGGCTCTGTGCGGAAGACGCCATTTTAACCGCAAGTTTCAGTGTCATAAGGCTTTCAAATCGTTAAATCATGGTGATTTTCGAAAAATACAGACAATTTAAAATTGGTATCGGTAAGACAAAATTGAGATTCCGAAAAGCATGCTTCCGGACTTTATGCGGGCTAAATCGAAAAATTCACCACTGTGCGATGTGCTCAGTTTCACTTTCAGTTTATTACGATAATCACCAACAGGTATAAATACCCACTGACAGGTGAAGTCATAAGAGATAAAAACAATAAATAAATAAACACAAATGAACACAGCACTTCACCACAGACAAACGTCACCACTTACTCTCCACGTACATTTGCGTTTACACTCTTTTTTAACTTGGCGGCACTGTGCAGCCACACATCGATGTCACGATTCGCGTCAAGAAAAGCATTGCAACCCTTTGAAATGCGACAGAACAGTCCGTATTTGACCGTATTTACTCGGGCATACGGAGTATTGAACCAAATCCTGGTACGAAGCTGCCGGGTTGGCACAGCCAGCGGAAATTGAGACAGCAGGAATGGTGAGTGGATGACGTGACGATGGACATTACGAATTAACATGATCTTCTCGTCGGGCTGCTAGAGCACAGTGGTGAATTTTCCGATTTAGCCCGCATACTCTGAAAAACTCCATGAGCTCCTCGTACTGGAGTGTGGGCCCTGTCATTCGGCATCGAGCACACAGCCACATCAATAATTTATGTTGAACGCGCTCAATCCGCTTCATGTGCACCTCAGCCGCTCCACCACACACCACGCTACAAAACTCCAGAGTAGATCTCACATTCCCACAGTAGGTGATCATTAAGGATTTTCTACTCTGTTCTTTGAGTGATCGGCCATGCTTGCCAGTTTGCAATGACCTCCTCAAGAGACCTAATGCCCTGTTGGCCTTGCGCACTGTGGCGTCTACATGGTCACCGAAAGTCAGCTTCTCGTCTAGAAGGACACCCATATCTCGCATGACAGTCACGCTGTCAAGTTCCACTCCACCTATGGTATATGTGCCGGTGACTGGCGCACGTCTCAGCGTCAGCGTCAGCACCTTGCATTTAGTCGGGTTCAATGCCAGGCCCCATGTTGTGGACCAGCGACACAGGGAATCGATCTGACTGCATGAATCGAACATCTGAATCGCTGTCGACTTTACAGTGCATCTTTGGGTCGTCCGCGAACATCAGAGTGCTTGTCTCAACATATTCTGGTAAGTCATTGACAAAGCAGGCGAACAGAAGTGGCGATAACAGCCCGCCCTCCGGTGTCCCTGACGGAACAGGCACCCACTGCGAGCATTTTTCCTTCACAACGACCCGCTGCTCTCTCCCAGACAGATACGATTCACACCATTTGAATGCTTGGTCAGAAATGCAATAGGAGTGCTTCAGCTTATGAAGAAGCAGCTTGTGATTAACCCGCGCACTGCAGGGGCTTTGCGCCGAACACGAACTGCAGGGGGGGGGGTGATTTCCGCCCCCCCTGAGATCTCGAAAACTACGCAACGTAGCGAGAAGAGGAAAAAGGCATTTGATAGCTTCATACATGTTCTATCGAAAGTATTTCAGTGTTTTTTTAATTCAGGTCAAAATTGAGGTCACCAGAGGTCATCAAAGGTCAAATTTTCCAGTTTTTCCTGTTTTAGGACATCGCTCCAGAAAATCCCATATATCTCAGAAACGATGATAGTTAGAAACAAACGGAAAACAGAAAACGCCAGCCAGTGAAATTTGTAATCGCTAAGGTGTCCTCAGATTTGATCTCAGGTCAATATTTGAGGCTCCAGAGGTCAAAAAGAAAAAAATCCGTTTTTTTGCTAAATCGTTTTTGCTATTAACTTTGTATTTAATAAAGATAACGAAAAACTGTTTACGCCATTGTGTTTATCTTGTCAAGGCGCTTTGAATTATATATATATATATATATATATATATATATATATATGGTAACCTTGTTAAGTCAACTTAACAAGTTGATCTAAGGTCAAGGTCAAGTGGAGACCCAAGTAGGGCATGTTGCATATGGGAAGACGTGTCTCGACGAGACAAACACATTGATGTCTGTTTTACTTCTCTATCTTCATTATGTCGAGAGTCATTGACAAAAAGTGATGGTGACCTCGCATGACCTCAAAAGACCCAATAGGGGTCACTGAACAAAAGTTACACTTGGATCATCAAGAATATCCTATAATAACATGATCCAGAAGTAATTGGACTAGTACCATGCATATCCTTGAAATAGGAAGCATGTGTATATTTCCCCATTGACTTATTATGGGGAGGTTACGAAATTGACCTGACCTTAGATCACCGATATCAAAATTCCGAGTGATACGAACTGTAAGTACTGATGCCCTCATGACATCCTGTAAGTTTCAACCTGATCGGTGAAAAACTCTGGCTTTGGCACAACTGCAAACATTTTTGGTGGTGGAGTCACTTGACCTGGTCTGGTGACCTGACCTGAGATGATCCGAGTACATTTGTTTTCTCAAAGTGTGCGCAGTTGATGTCCTAACAGGTGTATCAAAACCCAGCGGCGCTGCGCGCCGCCGTTTTTTCGCTATCTTTGAAAAACCTGAGGGGGGGGGGGCGGAAATCAACCCCCTGCAGTGCGCGGGTTAACCCGCGCGGCGCTGGGGGGGGGGGGTAAATTTTACCCCCCCTCCCGGATTTTATCAATAACTTGACAACTATGACAGATATCAAATTGAAACTTACGGTAGCTTATGGTGCATCAATTCTACGTCTTCTGCCATTTTTTTTTAATTCGTGAAAATTTTGGCAGATAATGGCGTTTTAGTGACGTCATGCCATGTCATTTTTGGTAAAAAATGTGAAATGTTTGAGAAAGCGTAGAAAATAGCGTGTTGATGCAAATCGCAAATAAAAGGCATCAAAAGAAAGGAAATAACATTGCCTTTAAAATGGCTATCTCGGATTTGCAAAATTTTGGGTTTTTACCCAAAAAATGCAACAACAAAAAAATTGGGAAGAATTTTTACAAAAGTCTTTTTGAAGACTTTCAAAAAACCGGAAGATATATTAGAGAACCGAGTATCAACGATGCTCAAACCAAATTTGAAAGCAATGTCTTTATTTTTGACTGACTTATAGCTCTCTAAGTATAAGTAACTCATGACGTCATTTTTTATTGCGTTTTCTGGCTTTTACTGACGAGATACAGACAAATAAATGCCACCACTATATTTCTAAGACAAAACTAGTCTAGAAACATGCAATGGTTATTTATATTTTAAACATTCAAATTTTGTCCTTATTGTGACCTGACCTTGACCTGAGGGCCATTATATGGGATCAGGCTGTGCAAATAGCTGCTTCTATCGAATTCTACGTGTAAAATAACCCATACAACATGTGTCGCATGGCTTTCGTAGACCTGTGACCTTTTGTGACCTGACCTTGACCTTGACCTTTGTTTACAATTTCACTTTTACTTATGCGGGAAATGCATTATACATTCTGGAGCACTTTGTGAGATAATAGTTGCAATATAAAGCTTTGGATGGAAAGTATAGCCCAAAAACTCAAATACTTACATTTTGACATTTGACCTGGCCGTGACCTGACATGTGACCTTATTTTAAGAATTTCGAGTATGCATTCGATTCTTCTCGTTGAGAGCTTGCGATCGCCGCATTGCGCGTCTCGCTGCGGTTATTGGTTCGGAAGATACGAGGGGGGGGGGTAAAATTTACCCCCCAGCGCCGCGCGTTCGGCTGGAGACCCCAGCGCCGCGCGGGTTAACGCTTTGAAAGGCCGAACTATAGTCTGTGTAAATCACGTCCGTCTGGGAGCCAGCAGAGATGTTGCTCCAGGCAGTGTGCAACATCGTGCACAGGTTGGTAGCGCACGAGCGACCTGGCATAAAACCGTGTTGCCTGTCCGACAGGGCTGGTTTCACGTGCTGAAACGTGCTGCTGAACCATCCAGCCTACGAGCCGGTAACCAGCCCTGCCATCGTGCCGGGTAACCAGCCCTGCCAGTAACCAGCCCTGCCATCTGTTGACACTGCAGCGCAACTTTCCGTTAGTCCGGGCCGAGTCTCGTTCCCATTAGTCGTTTACTGCCTGGGGGGCAGCACGCTTAGAGAGGACGGCCTGGGGAACACTTCCTGCGCCCATTTACCGTCGGAGCTGGCGTCAAATGGAGATTGGAGGCGGATGTATGAGAGCAGGCTGTGACTGGGCCGGCCGGAGGCGGAGCGACACGGATTTATGAGCCGGCTCGCTTAAAGTTCTGGCAATAACTGCGAGTGGCTACGGCTAATCCCCAGCAATGACGGGTTGGGTTGTATAGAGTATAGAGCGGCAGTGTCAGTATCGGAAATACTCGCTTAGATGAGCCAGTCATTACACTGCAGTTCATGGACTAACAATTGATCGAACAGCAGACCTAGGAGTACGTATGGTCCAAGTTCAAGAATAATGGACTCCAGAGATATGTTGATAGTTTCCATATAGGCTGACGAAGTTTCCGGCGACAAGATGACGGTTCATCATAGCGAAGTCAGCGTCCCTGAATTTGTTTTCCGGTCCGTTCCAAATCAACGCCGGCCTTCCCAGTCATATCGCGTTACCAAGATGTCATCCCGTCCTCCGAATCCGCTGAAACGGCACGTCACGCCCGACACCGCTTCCGTCGCGCGGTCCTGACGCGGTTCCGCCGCGGGGGGGGGGGGGGGCGTGTCGGCCGTGACACTTTACCAACATACCTGGCGAGGGCGGCGCGGATGGACGTCAGCAGTACCCGGTACCACCATCAGCGGTAGGTAGGGTACACCACCAGCGGTAGGTAGGGTACACCACCAGCGGTAGGTAGGGGACACCACCAGCGGTAGGTAGGGTACGCCACCAGCGGTAGGTAGGGTACACCACCAGCGGTAGGTAGGGGACAGCGGCACCCTGACGTGAGCAGCCGCCTGCGCACCGCGTCTCCCGTGTGTCGAACCAATCCGACAGGAGCGATTCATCCAAAGGCTGATCCAAAGCGAGGGAATGGGGCAATGCCCCCCCCCCCCTCTAAAGGGAAAAAAATACGCCCGGATTCGGCGGGAAAATGATACATCTCTTAATATGAAGGAAAGTTTAAGCAAAGTTTACCAAGCTATGTTTGGTTTAAATATTTTACTAATGCGCAAACAATTTAAATCTGATGAGTTTTTATAACTGTTTCGGACTTCTTCGGGATTTGACACCCCCAACCATTTTTTTGCCGTTGTGGATCCGCCAGTGGACACCACATCGCCTGCCTAGACACATCACATCACATCACATCGCCTGGACACATCTTATCGCCTGTCTGGACACATCACATCACATCACATCACATCACATCACATCACATCACATCGCCTGGACACATCACATCGCCTGCCTGGACACATCACATCACAACATATCGCCTGGACACATCACATCGCCTGCCTAGACACATCACATCACATCGCCTGCACACATCTTATCGCCTGTCTGGACACATCACATCACATCACATCACATCACATCACATCACATCGCCTGGACACATCACATCGCCTGCCTGGACACATCACATCACAACATATCGCCTGGACACATCTTATCGCCTGCCTGGACACATCACATCACATCGCCTGGACACATCACATCGCCTGTCTGGACACATCACATCACATCACATCACATCACATCACATCACATCACATCGCCTGGACACATCACATCGCCTGCCTGGACACATCACATCACAACATATCGTCTGGACACATCTTATCGCCTGCCTGGACACATCACATCACATCGCCTGGACACATCACATCGCCTGTCTGGACACATCACATCACATCACATCACATCACATCACATCACATCGCCTGGACACATCACATCGCCTGCCTGGACACATCACATCACAACATATCGCCTGGACACATCACATCGCCTGCCTAGACACATCACATCACATCACATCATATCATATCACATCACATCATATCACATGACATCACCTGGACACATCACATCACATCGCCTGTCTGGACACGTCACATCACATCACATCACATCACATCACATCGCCTGGACACATCACATAGCCTGCCTGGACACATCACATCACAACATATCGCCTGGACACATCACATCACATCACATCACATCGCCTGGACACATCACATCGCCTGCACTCCACTATGGTGTCTGCGTCTGTGCCAGGAGGCATCTCACGTTAATATCGCACAACCACACGAGTTTCTTATGGTATGCAACATCTTGTAATGCAGCGGGCATGCGTTACACAGAAGTATGGATTGCCCTGGCTCGATGTATGCAGGACCAGTCGGCAATAAGCAGCGACATCTCAAAACCACAGTAGTCTGTGGTATCGCACACGTTTAATTCCTTTCCTTTTTTCGAGGAGCACCATCGTTCTCAAGCAGACGTTCTCTTCTGCACCACTCAGCGTCAGTCTGAGTGCAGCCACCAGGACAGAGTCACGCCACCCAGACCGCTCGGGTTCGGTGAGCTACCCCCCCCCCCCCCCCGACCAAACCGCTCTGTCTCGGTGTCTCTGACTGGGCAGCGCTGAACCGCCCGCCGACCGTTCGGTTTCGGTGTCTCTGCCGGCGCTCCTGCGACCTGACACGAGCCAGAGGAGGCGGTGTGTCGGCCCGCCGCTGCCAGCGCGCCTCAGACACAGTGCAGACGCACTTCTGTTCACCACAGGTCATGACGGATGTCGGCAGTTAACGAGTCTCTGCGAGTCGGCGCCGGCTCGCCTGCAGAGGGTCTGCGAGTCGGCGCCGGCTCGCCTGCAGAGTCTCTGCGAGTCGGCGCCGGCTCGCCTGCAGAGGGTCTGCGAGTCGGCGCCGGCTCGCCTGCAGAGGGTCTGTGAGTCGGCGCCGGCTCGCCTGCAGAGGGTCTGCAAGTCGGCGCCGGCTCGCCTGCAGAGGGTCTGCGCGTCGGCGCACGTTTGTTCTGCTTGACTCTGTCCGTGCTCGCGCGGCGGAGTGTTTCCGCTCCTTCTACTGGTCAGGACGCTGAAGGCAGTACTTTAGGTAAAGGTGTCAGGACCAGGCTCCGATAGTAGGGGAGTTAAAGAGTTATCTAAGCAGAGTTATCTTGAAATAAAAGTATACCGATGAATGCACCAGCAAAGGCTCAGCTCACCCGGACTATCTGTTTGAACAATCTATGGAGCTAATGGCCCTCTGCTGTCCATTTAAGCGAGCTACCTCTCCGTCTGGCAACGTCATAATTTTGCTATGTAAACGGAGCTAATGTGACGGCATGTATGCTCCTGCTGAAGGGACGCGCTTTACCCTGCTGAATGACCGCGCCAGAAGGTTGGTCTTTTAACCATGTATGCACGCATAGCGAAGTTCAATGTAATCATTTATCTCAAAACAAAGGCCAGATATAGCCGATATGGGATGCCATTGGTGCCTACTTATAATCGATTTAAGGTATTTTACTAACTTCTTCGCCTGTTGTACATCCGAACACCTGCGAGGAGTTTGAATGAACCATCCGGTGTCCCATGTACCTCCGCCTAAACATGGTCAGCATACAGACACTATTGCATTGTAACGTTGCTCGGGTCATTGTCGCACCAATACCATGATTCGATTGGGCTAATTTAGTCTTATCACGCGCTTTCACGTCGCCTGACCGTGTCGGTGTATCTACATTTCCGCGTCGGAAGTCGGTACCAGAGCAGAGCCGGCGCACGCGGTGTGCGTGTGCGTGTGCGTGTGCGTGTGCGTGTGCGTGTGCGTGTGCGTGTGCGTGTGCGTGTGCGTGTGCGTGTGCGTGTGCATATGCGTGTGCGTGTGCGTGTGCGTGTGCGTGTGCGTGTGCGTGTGCGTGTGCGTGTGCGTGTGCGTGTGCGTGTGCGTGTGTGTGTGTGTGTGTGTGTGTGTGTGTGTGTGTGTGTGTGTGTGTGTGTATGTGTGTATATGTGTGTGTGTGTGTGTGTGTGTGTGTGTGTGTGTGTGTGTGTGTGTGTGTGTGTGTGTGTGTGTGTGTGTGTGTGTGTGTTCGTCACTGCACGTTTCCCCAGCGCAGTCCAGTGCCAATTACCATAAATACTGCGGCGAGCCAGCGCCGTGACAGTCAGTAAGGTCGTAAATCCTGGGGTGCGCTGGCGGCGAGTCGCCGCTGGCGAACGACGATTCGCCAGTGCCGCTGTGGCATGCAGTGGCCTACCTGTCCTTTCTAGGAGTTCAGTTTAGGAATGCGCTGCGACGCTTGTGTGGGCCAACGCCTGTGCAGTGTGCGACGCATGTGCTGTTCACATGCTGTGTGATCGGTTCTCGGGAAGAGGGGGGCGACAACTATTGCTGCCTGGTTATCTTCCGAGGGAATGAACATTTCGAGGCACAAAGGCGGCAATCGAAAGCTGTTAACAAGACGCATCTACAGCGTGTTCAAAAGTATCAAATTAAGGTTAAATTTTAGGTCATTATTACAAAAGTCAAAATGCAAAATAAGTAGGTAATGTTGCTAAATGAAAAAAGAAAAACTGTTTCTCTTTTACTATGTGGGTCGAAATTATAATCTTTTAAAATATCGAAGGATTTTTCTTAGAACATACCATTTCCGTTCTTTTCAACCCTTTTATTTTTTCGTCTTCTAAAACCTTCCAATGTTACGATGTAATTGGATGCAATACGATACTTAACATCGTCCTCATACCTAAATATATGATGCCTGTGTCGTATTTGAAGAGTTTAAATATTTCGTAGGTGAATGAGTACTCCAAATAGTTTTGTGCTTTTTGAATTCGAATGTTCTTCGGACTCAACTTATTGCATTTAACATTGGAGATTCGATGAAGATGAATCAGTATCGTTTCGAGGCCAGCGAGCCTAGTTATTTGCTCTAATAACCACAAGATCTTTTATTCTTTATCCTCGCAAGTGCTTGGCGTTACAATTTGTCCCATGCCATTGGTCTCAAGCAAGCCGGATGTCGCTGGCTTTCCTCTCTTATTCTGAATAGCATGACCGTCGATTGCATTTCTCTCATGTCTCCAGCGAGGGCACCACCACGCTCATACATCTTAGCGCACATACGTGCCGCTTCGATCCATAAAGCCTCACGATCCTACCACCCGCAAGTCTTTGAATATAAATACGCTAAAGACGAGACGCTACGCCTCGACATTAGCCCCGGGAAATTCTGAGGAGAACCAAAGCTGATTGCTCGCCCCCAGTCGATCCCGGAGGATTTCACAGGTCCCACGTCATCGGTAGGACCCACCTCAATCGCGGGCCTTCGAAGGGACCAATTGGGGCTCCGGGCGGCTCCGGGCGGCTCCCGGAGACCCCCAGAGGCTCCAGGGTGGCTCCCGACTAATTTGATGGGGACTGGAATTAATCTGCGGCTTCATAACGCCAGGTCGAGAGCCGCCAGTAACTTTTACATTTCTCATTACCGTCGGCTGGCTACCAAATGAGTGTCGCCGCTGAAGTGGTAGGCTTATTAGAGGCGGCGTTATCTCGCCTCGGTCGAATACCGCTCTGTATGAGCCACTCAGAGGCGTAAGGACAGAGCAAATTGTAATCATATGCCCTGAGGGCACCATGAGAATGCTTGCTTAGCGGTGATATTTGAAGCGGTGTTCAAACAGAGGACGGGGGCGGGTTGGATTGCCAACAGACACAAAGAGACTGTGGAAAGTGCCTGACAGCCGCTCGTGCTAAACGCATGACTTGTGGATGCATACAGATCAAACAATATGATGTGCCTACTGATAGTTTTATGAGGGCGCAGCTGGTCACACCCATATCTCACTGGTGAGCGGGTTGTATGAGGGCGCAGCTGGTCACACCCATATCTCACTGGTGAGCGGGTTGTATGAGGGCGCAGCTGGTCACACCCATATCTCACTGGTGAGCGGGTTGTATGAGGGCGCAGCTGGTCACACCCATATCTCACTGGTGAGCGGGTTGTATGAGGGCGCAGCTGGTCACACCCATATCTCACTGGTGAGCGGGTTGTATGAGAGCGCAGCTGGTCACACCCATATCTCACTGGTGAGCGGGTTGTATGAGGGCGCAGCTGGTCACACCCATATCTCACTGGTGAGCGGGTTGTATGAGGGCGCAGCTGGTCACACCCATATCTCACTGGTGAGCGGGTTGTATGAGGGCGCAGCTGGTCACACCCATATCTCACTGGTGAGCGGGTTTTATGAGGGCGCAGCTGGTCACACCCATATCTCACTGGTGAGCGGGTTGTATGAGGGCGCAGCTGGTCACACCCATATCTCACTGGTGAGCGGGTTGTATGAGGGCGCAGCTGGTCACACCCATATCTCACTGGTGAGCGGGTTGTATGAGGGCTGGTCACACCCATATCTCACTGGTGAGCGGGTTGTATGAGGGCGCAGCTGGTCACACCCATATCTCACTGGTGAGCGGGTTGTATGAGAGCGCAGCTGGTCACACCCATATCTCACTGGTGAGCGGGTTGTATGAGGGCGCAGCTGGTCACACCCATATCTCACTGGTGAGCGGGTTGTATGAGGGCGCAGCTGGTCACACCCATATCTCACTGGTGAGCGGGTTGTATGAGGGCGCAGCTGGTCACACCCATATCTCACTGGTGAGCGGGTTGTATGAGAGCGCAGCTGGTCACACCCATATCTCACTGGTGAGCGGGTTGTATGAGGGCTGGTCACACCCATATCTCACTGGTGAGCGGGTTGTATGAGGGCTGGTCACACCCATATCTCACTGGTGAGCGGAAGACGATGCCAGTACTTTATTACAAAAGGTTACAAGCACAAAATGCATGTTAGTAATCAGAATTCTAAGGTCTTATCTCAAAAGATATAGTGTGATGCATATTTTTACGTTACACTAAAACAACATCGTTGTAAGATTTCCGACTTCATAGCCGGCAATAACAGTGGTGGAGACTGTCACCATGAACTGCTTATTTTTTAAATGGTTTGTTTCGGGGAGGGATAAAGAGAAAATGCCTCACCTCGTGCCAAATTTCACTATCAGCAACTCACATAACATGAATGTTGCCCAAAGAATTAATGCACGCGCCACGATGCTCATTAAATGCGTGCATTGTAATGACTACCTAGGAAATAAGAGTTAAGCAACCATGCCCTGTTTGATGCAAGGAGTTGCCTTATTGAGCCAAGGCATAACACAGCGTAGAAGCAGATATTAATCATGGCGCTTTGCGCTAACGTGTCAGCTTCGCATACTTAGAGCATAGTAATACAAATTACAAAACCATGACTCATTCAGTGGTCCAGATCGTGAGCAGTGAACACTCACAGATATAAATCGATTGGCTGCATCTGAACGAGCCGTGTGCATTGCTCCTCATTGAAGTAGCACACTGCAGCGAAGCGTGAGCGTCAGAACTGAACGGCCAGCTCTTCGACCTAACCCTAAGCGGTATGGTGCAATGACTGGATCACACTGCAGTGTCAAATTACATGGCACAGCAGAATTGAGATAAAATGCGACTTCTTGAGACCCCTCACGAGGGATCGGTGGTCACATACCATAAGGACTCGCTCTCAATTTTCTTCCTTGATGTAATGCAATCGTTAACCATGTTCTCCATTGACGGGTCGCCCTCTGTTGTCGGCAGCCTGGAAGTGCCTTACCAGCCGGGAGTGCATCCCGGAGCTCAACAAGTGCGACAACGTCACCAACTGCGCCGACGCCAGCGACGAGGACCCGCAGCGCTGCCTGGACGACGACTGTCTCGGCGCCAACCGCTTCAAGTGCGCCAACGGACACTGTGTCAGCTATCACGAAAGGTTGGTACGCAGTTCTATCTCGGCGCCAACCGCTTCAAGTGCGCCAACGGACACTGCGTTAGCTATCACGAAAGGTTGGTACGCAGTTCTGTCTCGGCGCCAACCGCTTCAAGTGCGCCAACGGACTCTGTGTCAGCTATCACGAAAGGTAGGCAGGTACGCAGTTCTGACGAGGCGGACTGCATGGTGCTTGTTTTGTGTTTTTCTTCTCATTTGTTTTAACCCTATTAGTGGCAGGGAGGGGGGGGGGGGGGGTGCAGATTCTGCCCACCCCTCAGGGTTTTCGCAGATATCTCCCGAACGGCTAAGAGCAGACCCATCCAATTTTGGGACTTTTCCTAGAATTAAATTCCGCATATGGAGTCAAAATTTTGAGTTCCTAACCTTAACAGAGGCAGTTCCAAGGCCCAGTTTTTGGAGGATTCTTTCTGTGACATTTGGCGATAATACGGAGATGCGATCTTCACGGCTTCTTCCTAACTGTCTGAAATATAAAGGAGTTAGTATAAAGTTTGCATAGGTTTACGGTGATTGAAACAAGTGCAAATTAGTTGATTTTAGTGAGCTAGAATACATATTGCACGGCAGAGGCGGTTTCAGGGACTTGAAAAGGGGAGGTTTACAGAAAGTTATTTTGTATATGTTTTGCCTCCCTTTTTCGCTAACCTGGCACCGCCTATGGATGAAAATATGCCTTATAACTGTTTTGTCCGATGTCTCAATAGCCCACCATTTCATTTATCGAAAAAGAAGAAGAAAAAAGACGGTTTTATACGGCATCTATTTTATCCCAAGATTTAGTAACCTGAAAACGCCTATGATTTTTGAATTTGCAGAAGTCACCATCATATATCAATCCCCAATTAAATATCTATTGATCCCCATTAGTTGCGTTGAAATCGGTTGATAAACATGACAGCTGTGTTGGATCACAAATACCTCTAATATTTGTAGTTTTTGCCCCCCTGTTGCCCCCCTATAAAAAATCGGATTTTTTCTCTAATTTTTTTAGGAATGTAGATCGTGCTGAGGAGAATCAAACGCCGTTTGATTTGTTAAAATCGGACGGGTAGATCTCGATATCTCCGGGGGGGGCGGAATCCGCCCCCCCCCCGCCACTAATAGGGGTAGCCAGGAGTCTGCCACTAATAGGGTTAAAGCAAATATTCAATAATATATATAAGCAGATATGTTTGCTAGGTCTGAATGCCAGGGCCAGCATTTGGTTGACATTTGTTAAATTATTACCGAGCGGGCGCGAAGCGCCCGTGAGGTTTCTCGTCAACTTACTAGACACATTTACATTTGACCCGGCCCGAACCGGCCCGACCCGACCCGGCCATACAGACGCTTTTTGGAAGCTAATAACTTTGCAACCACTGCTCCGATTGAGATCGCGTTTTCACCATTGGATAGGACCATCAAATCGATTTTGATTTTGGTATGGTGCGT
>JAXIVJ010012779.1:30000-39228 GCA_036785665.1 Chirona hameri | reverse complement strand
TTGATTTGAATTTGATTTGATAGAATTTGATTTGATTGAATTTGATTGATTGAATTTGATTTGATTGAATTTGATTGATTGAATTTGATTGGATTGAATTTGATTTGATTGAATTAATTTGATTGAATTTGACTTGATTGAATTTGATTTGATTGAATTGATTTGATTGAATTTGATTTTATTGAATTTGATTTGATTTGATTGAATTAGATTTGATTGAATTTGACTTTGATTGAATTTGATTGATTGAATTTGATTTGATTGAATTTGATTGATTAAATTTGATTTGATTGAATTTGATTTGATTGAATTTGATATTGATTGAATTTGATTTGATTAAATTTTGATTTGATTGAATTTGATTTGATTTGAATTTGATTTTGAATTTTGGGAATTTGATTGAATTGATTTGATTATTGATTTGAATGAATTTGAATTGATTGAATTTGATTGAATGAATTGATTTGATTGAATTTGATTTGATTGAATTTGATTTGATTTAATTTGATTTGATTGAATTTGATTGATTGTATTTGATTGATTGATTTGATTTGATTGAATTTGATTTGATTGAATTTGATTTGAATCCATGAATTTGATTTGATTGAATATTGATTTGATTGAATTTGATTTGATTGAATTTGATTTTGATTGCATTTGATTGATTGAATTTGATTTGATTGAATTTGATTTGATTGAATTTGATTTGATTGCAATTGATTTGATTGAATTTGATTTGATTGAATTTGTTTGATTGATTTGATTGATTGAATTTGATTTGATTGAATTTGATTGTTGAATTTGATTTGATGGAATTTGATTTGATTGAATTATTTGATTGAATTTGATTTGATTGAATATGATTTGATTGAATTTGATTTTTAATTGATTGATTTGATTGATTGATTTGATGATGAATTTGATTTGATTGAATTTGATTTGAATTGAAATTGATTTTGATTGAATTGATTGATGGAATTTGATTTGATTGGAATTTGATTTGATTGAATTTGAGTTGATTGAATTTGATTTGCAATGCCAAATCAAGTCAAGTCCAAATCAAGCTAGTCCAAATCAAAGCTATGCCAAAGGATGCAAATGCCTATGCCTTGAATGTGTGATGCAAATGTGTCTAATCCTAAACAAATATCAAGTCAAATGCAAATCAAGCCAAATCCAAATCAATCCAAAATCAAATCAATCCAAATCAAATCAAGTCCAAATCAAATCTAAATGCCAAATCAAAATCAAGGATTCCAAATCCAAATCAATTCCAATCAAAATCAATCCAAGAGCAAATCAATACAAAGCAAATCAATCCAAATCAAATCAATCCAAATCAAATCAATCCAAATCAGAAGCAAGCCAAATCCGAAATGTACAATCCAAAATCCTAATTCAATTCACAAATCAAATCAATCCAAATCAAAGTCAGAATCCAAATCAAATCAATCTCAAATCTAAATCAATCCAAATCAAATCATCTCAAATCAAATCATCCAAATCAAAGCAATCCAAATCAAAATCAATCCAAATCAAATCAATCCAAATCAAAGTCAATCCAAATCAAATCAATCCAAAGTCAAATCAATCCAAATCGCAAATCAAGCTCCAAATCAAATCAATGCCAAATCCAAATGTCAATCCAAATCATAAGTCAAATCCAAAATAAAATCAATATGCAAAACAAATCATATCCAAACTCAATCAATGTCCAAAGCAAATCAATCGCAAGCCCTAAATCAATCCAAATCCTATCCAATCCAAAACAAATCAATCCAAATCAAAGTCAATCCAAATCAAAACAATCAAAGTCAAAGCAAATCAAGTGGCCAAAAATCAAAGCAATCCAAATCAAATCAATCCAAATCAAATCAAGTCCAAAGTCAAATCAACCCAATCAAAGCAATCCAAATCAAATCATAGTCCAAATCAAATCAATCCAAATCAAAGTAATGCCAAAGTCAGAATCAATCCAAATCAAGTCAATCCAAATCCAAATCAATCCAAATTTCATAAAGCAGAGCCACAATCAAATGCAATCCACATCAAATCAAGCGCAAAAACAAATCATCCATACATCCTATCTACTTAATCCTGATCTATCAGCACAGCTAGGAGCAAGGGAATCAAGACTCCCCTATTATCCCCGCCTCGACAGTACTTGAAAGCGTGTTCCTTTTAGGTACTTAAAGTACGCATTCGTCGCATAGCCACATTCGCAGCCACCGGTTACGGAGTACTCAGTACCTCACCTAGCTTCGGATCTGATACGGTAGTACCGTACCATCCAGTAGCGGGCCAGCGTCAGCACAGCTACGTGTGTACATTACCTCCCCAGAGCTGAGTCGGAGTCCTCTACTCTACGCACCTGAGATGCGTCGGATGTACATGTACTCCCCTGCGGGTGAATCTGCAGTCGGTGTCCTGTACTACACCACTGAGCTTGCAGCCGTAGTTGTCCATATACTACCCTGAGCTGAGATCTAGAGTGGTGTACTGTACTCACCTGAGATGAGTCGGTTGTACTATACTAACCTGCGCTTTGTTTGTTTGTTGGGGCTTAGGGCCGACGACGAGCATGGTCAATTTGCGCCACTAACCTGAGCTGAGCTGAGCGTGTGTGACTATACTCACCTGAGATGAGTCGGGTGTACTATACTCACCTGAGCTGATCTGAGTCGGTGTACTCTACTCACCTGAGCTGAGTCAGTGTACTATACTAACCTGAGCTGAGCTGAAGTCGGTGTACTGTACTCACCTGAGCTGAGTCGGTGTACTATACTCACCCCTGAGATAGTCGGTGTACTATACTCACCTGAGCTGAGGGTGAGGTCAGTTGTACTGTACTCACCTGAGCTGAGTCGGTGTACTTGTATCACCTTGAGCTGAGTCGGTGTACTATACTCACCAGAGCTAGGGTGATGTCGGGAGTACTGTACTCACCTGAGATGAGTTTCGGTGTACTAGTACTCACCTGAGTCTGTAGGTGAGTCAGTGTACAGTACTCACCCTGAGCTGAGTCGGTGTACTATACTCTCCTGAGCTGGAGCTGAGTCGGTGTACTGTACTCAACCAGAGCTGAGGTGAGTGGGTTGTACTGTACGTCTCCTGAGCTTGAGCCTGAGTCGGTGTACTGTACTCACCTGAGCTGATCTGAGTCGGTGTACTATACTCACACTGAGCTGAAGCTGTAGTCGTAGTACTGTACTCACCTTGAGCTGAGCTGAGTCGGTGTACTATACTCACCTGAGCTGAGGTGAGGCCGGTGTACTGTACTCTCCTGAGCTGAGCTGAGTCGGTTGTACTGTACTCACCTGAGCTGAGGTGAGCCGGTGTACTGTTCTTACCTGAGGGTGAGCTGAGTCGTGTACTATACTCTCCTGAGCTGATGCTGAGTCGGTGTACTGCTACTCACCAGCAAGCTGAGGTCGATGTACTATACTACACCTGGAGCTGAGTCGGTAGTACTGTACTCACCTGAGCTGAGTCGGTGTACTGTACTCACCTGAGCTGAGTCGTGTGTACTGTACTCACCTGAGCTGAGGTGTAGTCGGTGAACTAGTACTCACCTGAGCTGAGTCGGTGTACATATACTCACCTGGGCTGAGTTCGGTAGTACATACTCCCTGAGCTGAGCTGAGTCGGTGACGTTATACTCTCCTGAGCTGAGCTGAGTCGTGTGTACTGTACTCACCTGAGCTGAGCTGAGTCGTGTGATACTATACTCACCTGAGCTGATCTGACGTCGGTGTACTGTACCTCACCTGAGCTGAGCTGAGTCGGTGTAACTATAGCTTTCACCCTTTGAGCTGAGCTGAGTCGTGTACTGTACTCACCAGCGCTGAGTCGTGTGTACTATACTCACCTGAGCTGAGGTGATGTCGGTTGTACTGTACTCACCTGAGCTGATGTTGAGTCGGTGTACTGTACTCACCTTGAGCTGAGTCGGTGTACTGTACTCACCTGAGCTGAGGTGATGTCGGTGTACTGTACTCACCTGCAGCTGAGTCGGTGTACTATACTCACCTGAGCTGAGCTGAGTCGGTAGTACTATACTCACCTGACCTGAGCTTGAGTCGGTTGTACTCTACTCAACCTGAGCTAGAGTCTAGTGTGTACTGTACATCTCCTGAGCTGATTCTGAGTCCGGTTTGTACTATACTCACCTGAGCTGAGACGGTTGTACTATACTCACCTAGAGATGAGTCGGTGTACTATACTCACCTAAGTTGAGCTGAGTCTGGTGTACTGTACTCTCCGTGGCTGAGCTGAGTCGGTGTATTCTGTACTCACCTGAGCTGAGCTGAGTCCGGTGTTCTGTACTTCACCTGGGCTGAGTCGGTGATAATACTACTCTCCTGAGCTGAGGGCTGAGTCGGTGTACTATACTCACCTGAGCTGAGCTGAGTGCGTTTGTACTGTACTCTCCTGAGCTGAGCTGAGTCGGTGTACGGTACTCACCTGAGCTGAGTCGGTGTATATACTCACCTGAGCTAAATCTGAGTCGGTGTACGTATACTCACCTGAGGTGAGTCGGTGTACTACACTCACCTGAGCTGATGCTGAGTCGGTGTACTGTACTCACTCGACCTGAAACTGAGCTGAGTCGGGTGTAGCTTACTAACTCACCCTGAGGCTGAGGTGAGCTGCCCCGCGTGACTTAAACTCAACTGACGCTGAGGTCGCTGTACTGTACCTCACCTGAGCTAGACTAGGCTGAGTCAAGTGTACTACACTCTCACAAAACCACACCATCCCTGAGGCTGAGGTGAGGTCGGTGTACTATACTCACCTTGCAGCTGAGTCGATATACTGTACTCACCTGAGCTGAGCTGAGTCGGTGTACTATACTCACCTGAGCTGAAGCTTGAGTCGGTGTACTACACTCACCTGAGCTGAGGTGAGTCGGTGTACTGTACTCACCTGAGCTGAGCAGGTACTCGGCGCCGCTGCGTGAGATAGCGCCGTGGTACAGCTGTGCTTCTCATGCGAGCTGACCGGCGTCACGTAGTTTGAGTGGTACCACCCCGCCGTCGTCGCCCCATGAGGCTGTGCGCCTCGCACCACTCGCCAGACTTGTTGTAGTTGGAGGTGACACGCGCACCTGCTCGCCTGCCGAGGACACACGGAGAGACGGGTGAGAGAGGAGCTGTCAGTGGTGGCTCCCCTGTAGTCCACTGGTCAGTGGCTCACGATGGGCAGGGGCGGCAAGTTGGGGCCGGCGGCACACGGATCGACTAAACAGCTGATGGACAACACAGTGCGGCCAATCACAGGCCCGCCGACACAGCACAGACAACACAGCAGCAGACAATACAGCACAGACAACACAGCACAGACAACACAGCACAGACATCACAGCACAGACCAACACAGCCAACAACACACACACACACAGCAGACAAAGGACAACAGCAGAACGCACACGACAACACATCACAGACAACACAACACAGACAACACAGGGCACAGACAACACAGCACAGACAACGGGCAGCACAGACAACGCAAGCAACAGACAACAAAGCACAGACAAACACAGCACAGACAACTACAGCACAGACAACACAGCACAGACAACACAGCACAGACAACACAGCACAGACAACACAGCACAGACAACAACAGCACAGGACAACACAGCACTAGACAATACAGCACAGACAACACGAACACAGACAACACAGCACAGACAACACAGCACAGACAACACAGCACAGACAACACAGCACAGACAACACAGCACAGAGACAACACAGCACAGACAACTAGCACAGACAACACATCACAGACAACACGGCACAGACAACACAACACAGGACAACAGCAAGTAGCAGCATGACAACACAGCACAAGACAAACACAGCAACAGACAACAGCAGACAACAACAGCACAGACAACACAGCACAGACAAAACACTGCACAGACAACACGAGCACAGACATCACCGCCAGACAACTACAGCACATGACAACACGGCACAGACAACACAACACAGACACACAGCACAGACAACGCAGCACAGACAACACAGCACACAGACAACACAGACACAGACAACACGTACACAGAACAACACAGACAAATACAGCACAGACAACACGACACAGACAACACAGCACTAGACAACTACAGCACAGCAGACAACACATAGCACAGACAACACAGCACAGTAGGGACAACACAGCACAGACAACACAGCACAGACAACACAGCACAGACCAACAAATCCACAGAACCAACACATCCGACAGACAACACATCACAGAGACAACTACGATCTGCACAGACAACACAACACAGACCAACACAGCAAAGACAACGCTGCACACAGACAACTGCAGCACAGACAACACTGACAGACAACACAGCCCAGACAACACAGCACAGACAACACAGCCACAGGACAAATACAGCACAGACATACATACGACACAGACAACACAGCACAGACAACACAGCACTAGACAACACAGCACAGACAAACACAGCACAGGACAACACAGCACAGACAACACAGCACAGACAAACACAGCACAGACAACCACAGCACAGACAACACAGCACAGACAACACAGCACAGACAACACAGCACAGACAACACAGCACAGACAACACAGCACAGAAAACACAGCACAGAACAACACATCACATACAACACGGCCCACAGACAACACAAACATTACACAGGACAACACAAGCACATACAACCAGCACAGACAACACAGGCACAGGACAACACAGCACAGACAACACAGGCACAGACAACACAGCACAGACAACACAGCACATACAACACAGCACAGACAACACAGCACAGACAACAACAGCACAGACAACACAGCAACCAGTCAACACAGCACAGACAACACAGCACAATACAACACAGCACAAGGACAACACAGACAGGAACAACACAGCACTATACAACACAGGCACAGACAACACAGCACAGACAACACCTCACAAGACAACACGGCACAGATAAACACAACACAGACAACACAGCACATGACAACACAGCAACAGACAACACAACGCAGACAACACAGCACAGACTACAACAGGCCGGCCAACACAGCACAGACAACACAGCACAGACGACAGCAGACAACACAGCACAGACAACACAGCACAGACAACACCGCACAGACAACACGGCACAGACAACACAGCACAGACAACACGGCACAACAAAGGCTTGCAACCCTATTGAGAACCGAAACTTGAATTTATGTAAGGAAAAACAAATTCAGAATATTATTGATGGAACAAAATCTTCCTTAAATTAGATTATCAAAAACAGGCAAAAATAGCACTCGAAAGGAAATAAAAAGGATGTTTTGTTTTCCACAGTATGACTTCAGGGGTTTCAGCAGTGTTGGGTGTTGTAGTCTCTGTTCCTCCTCCTGGCTCTGGTGTACCAGGCGGACGACCTTCACGGCAGCTGGCGAGACGCGTGCCAAGCTCGTAAAGCACGCGCTCGTCAAGCACAGTAAACAGGAGTGGTACGCCGTGCCCAGTGCGGAGCGGCAGGTGGTGTCCGAATGCCGTGCACAGAGAGGACACGACAACAGCGGCACGGCCCCGCACCGCCAACCGCAGGCGCGCCCTGCCGAGGGGGGGGGGGCATCCCACTTGCAACTGTCTTGCCCAGGACGGGGCGGGGCGGGGCGGGGCGGGGCGGGGCGGGGCGGGGGCTGGGGCGGGCAGCGGGACGACCCTGTACCGCCACCATCCCTACAGGCGCTATCCAGTGGAGGGAGCCACCGCACGGCCGTCTGCCTCGGAGAAGCTGCCAGAGGGACGGCCACCTTAGCGCTCCCCCCCCCCCCCCAACCCCACTCACATCCTCACATACATCATCCGGCCGATAACCTTCCACCGCCAGTCTGGCCGCAGCCGACAGAGCCCACCATATCCCCAAAACACAAGTCAATCAGTTGATCCCATTCCTCTGTCGTTCTCGGACGACCGTCTGAGCCATTTTGTCAATCACGACTTCCCCCTTGCTGATCTGCGAGCGGTTTCCTCAGTTCTTCAACTGCCCAGGCCCCAGCCAGGAGCCACGGTGTGTGGCCAGGTCATACTGCAGGTGGCGGGCCGTCCGTCCAATCAACCCAGCTGGCTGGGGGGCGCGCCGCTGTTATGCCGTCTGCCGGTGACCGGGCGGTGACCGGGCCAGACCGGCCCCCGGCGGGCGGCGGCTGGCGGCAGGGTCGCTGGGGAGGTTAGGAGCCGACAGACCCGGGCCGGTACGTGTCCATGGCGACACGACAACGGCGACGTCCCGGCGCTGATCGATGCCACACAGACGGCCCAGGGCGCCGCCGCGACGGCCACACCGGCTGCCGGGCGTCCAGAACGGCCCGCGCCACAGGTGCAACAAACGGACCTAAACGCCGTCCCTGTCACGATAGACACAGCCGCCGGCGGTCACCACGCCGCGCTGAGGCGACAGACTCCCTGGACTGAGGCCGGACAAGACCCCGGACCTGGGGCCGGGCAGACTCCCGACAAAGGCCGGATCAGACTCCCGGACTGAGGCCGGAGAGACTCCCGGACTGAGGCCGGACAGACTCCCGACTGAGGCCGGACAGACTCCCGGACTGAGGCCGGACAGACTCCCGGACTGAGTGCCGGACAGGCTCCCCGGACTGAGGGCGGAACAGACCTCCCGGACTGAGGCAGGGACAGACTCCCGGACTGAGGCCGGACAGACTCCCGGACTGAGGCCGGACAGGACTCCCCGGACTGAGGCCGGGCAGACTCCTGGACTGCGGCCGGACAGACTCCTGGACTGAGCCGGACAGGAACTCCCGGACTAAGTGCCGGACAGACTCCCAGACTGGGGCCGGACAGACTCCCGGACTGAGGCCGGACAGACTCCCGGGGGGAACCTGGGGCCGACAGACTCACCGGGACTGAGGGCCGGACAGAGGCCGGACAGACATCCCGGACTGAGCCGGACAGACTCCCTGGACTGAGGCCGGGACAGACTCCTGGACTGAGGCCGGACAGAGGCCGGACAGACTCCCGGACTGGGGCCGACGAAGGGACTCCCGACTGAGGCCGACAGACTCCCGGACTGTGGCGGCCGGGACAGACCCCCTCCCGGAACTGAGGCCGGACAGACTCCCGGAAATGGGGCGCGGACAGGACTCCCGGGACTGAGGCTGGACAGACTCCCGGGACTGAGGCCGGACAGACTCCCGGACTGAGGC
>JAXIVJ010012779.1:0-25000 GCA_036785665.1 Chirona hameri | reverse complement strand
CTGACTACACCCGGCGGACGGCGGGGGTGGGAGGGGTGGGGTGGGGTGCCGTGACGGTACTGACGACACCCAGCGGACGGCGGGGGTGGGGTGGGGTGGGGTGGGGTGGGGTGGGGTGGGGTGGGGTGGGGTGGGGTGGGGTGGGGTGGGGAGGGGTGAGGTGCCGTGACGGTACTGACGACACCCGGCGGCCGGCGGGGGTGGGGTGAGGTGGCCGCGCACGGCGGAGAACACAACTGGCACCACCGGCTGACACGAGGCCGAGTTTGCAGTGCAGCGGAAGTGCGGTTGCAGCGACGCTCAGCGCTCTGCTTTCTCTGTGTATTGCGCTCTGTGATCGTCAGACCGACCCCGGCAGAACCTCTCAAGCACGTCCGTATCCGATCAGGCCGAGAAAAATCGGCCGTTCACAATGGATTGCGCAGGTGCAGGGACATTTGTAAAGTGAATGCCTTTCATTTAAAGGAGGCCGATTTCTGACAATAAATTCCTATCCGGTTCAGCAAGTTCCATTAGTTCAGCGAGATTTGTAACATGTAAGTGGTTCTCCGCTCAAGGCGGACTGGTTGTTTCACGCGCTGCTTCTGGTCCTTACACGGCAATGGTCACAAGTCACGCTTCACTGGAAATAGCCTTTCTGCCAGCACCACAGTTGCAGCACTGTGTGTTTACAGTTGTTTTGTGCGGGTCCAGATCGTGGTATGGAGCTGCCGGAGAGCCAGCAGCGGCCGTGTGGCCGGTCACCGGGGTTTCAAGGGTCACGGTGTGGACTGCCGACCCCGAGTGTCACGGTCTGGACTGACAAGTCACGACTGGCCACTCTCGCCGGCGGCCGACTCCAGCCGGCGCGGCTTTCGAGACGTCACGAGTCCCGGCGGGGCGGACCGGGAACCGGGGAGAGGGCGGCGACACAAGAAAGGCCTGGGAAGCCCGACGGACACCGTCAGGCACCACCACATTGCGCCAGAGCAGGGCCATGTCACCCCGTCGTGCTGAGAGCCCCACCCCCGACACGACCCATCGTCCGAGAGAGCTACCGACGGCGCCACGCAACAGACCGCCAGTTGAAACCAATGACCCAACACTTGTCTGAATGTTACGCAAATTTTGAATTCACGAGGTGAAAACAGTGCACAGATGGTGTTTTGAACGATTTTGGACCCTTCATAATCCCTTCTTGTCGGACCCTTCTTGTCGAAAGCCATCGGACTCGCGGTCATTGGAAACTTTCGCAAAAATATAGGCGTATTCTACAACTTCTAAGCGCTGTTTTGGTGGTATATTTTCAGTGTTGGTGATGTTTCCGTTTTGTTGCAGCCAGTCTGTGTTACCGTTTTTCACCTGCGCCTGCGCTGTGGGGGCGGTAGCAATGGCCAGCGTGGCAGACTGCCTGGCGCGACGGGGTCCGGTGAGGGCAGTCGGCGGCCTCCAGTTAACCACACCCGGCCAGCCGCGGCGGCAGCGAGGCAAGAGTGCCGTGCTCCGCCGCCTCTGGTATGTCGTGTCGGCATCCTAGCACCCCGCCGAGACACCGTGACGCGCTGCCCCCTGAACATGACCCAGCGTGACCCGAGTCTGGCCCGTACCTGACCCGCCGTGACCCAAGTTTAATCTGTACCTGACCCAAACCGTGACCCGCACCTGACCCACCGAGACCCGGCTCTGACCCGGCTCTGACCCGGGGCTGACCCGGCTCTGACCCCACCGCTAGGTCCGGCTCACTTCCAGGAGGGGCTCCTGCATTACCACGTGCCTGCCTCTACTGGCCAGGTTAGTCTGACCCCAAACTGACCCCACCGCTAGGTCCGGCTCACTTCCAGGAGGGGCTCCTGCATTACCACGTGTCTGCCTCTACTGGCCAGGTTAGTCTGACCCGGCTCTGACCCCACCGCTAGGTCCGGCTCACTTCCAGGAGGGGCTCCCGCATTACCACGTGTCTGCCTCTACTGGCCAGGTTAGTCTGACCCGGCTCTGACCCCACCGCTAGGTCCGGCTCACTTCCAGGAGGGGCTCCTGCATTACCACGTGTCTGCCTCTACTGGCCAGGTTAGTCTGACCCCAACCTGACCCCACCGCTAGGTCCGGCTCACTTCCAGGAGGGGCTCCTGCATTACCACGTGTCTGCCTCTACTGGCCAGGTTAGTCTGACCCGGCTCTGACCCCACCGCTAGGTCCGGCTCACTTCCAGGAGGGGCTCCTGCATTACCACGTGTCTGCCTCTACTGGCCAGGTTAGTCTGACCCGGCTCTGACCCCACCGCTAGGTCCGGCTCACTTCCAGGAGGGGCTCCTGCATTACCACGTGTCTGCCTCTACTGGCCAGGTTAGTCTGACCCGGCTCTGACCCCACCGCTAGGTCCGGCTCACTTCCAGGAGGGGCTCCCGCATTACCACGTGTCTGCCTCTACTGGCCAGGTTAGTCTGACCCGGCTCTGACCCCACCGCTAGGTCCGGCTCACTTCCAGGAGGGGCTCCTGCATTACCACGTGTCTGCCTCTACTGGCCAGGTTAGTCTGACCCCAACCTGACCCCACCGCTAGGTCCGGCTCACTTCCAGGAGGGGCTCCTGCATTACCACGTGTCTGCCTCTACTGGCCAGGTTAGTCTGACCCCAACCTGACCCCACCGCTAGGTCCGGCTCACTTCCAGGAGGGGCTCCTGCATTACCACGTGTCTGCCTCTACTGGCCAGGTTAGTCTGACCCCAACCTGACCCCACCGCTAGGTCCGGCTCACTTCCAGGAGGGGCTCCTGCATTACCACGTGTCTGCCTCTACTGGCCAGGTTAGTCTGACCCCAACCTGACCCCACCGCTAGGTCCGGCTCACTTCCAGGAGGGGCTCCTGCATTACCACGTGTCTGCCTCTACTGGCCAGGTTAGTCTGACCCGGCTCTGACCCCACCGCTAGGTCCGGCTCACTTCCAGGAGGGGCTCCTGCATTACCACGTGTCTGCCTCTACTGGCCAGGTTAGTCTGACCCGGCTCTGACCCCACCGCTAGGTCCGGCTCACTTCCAGGAGGGGCTCCTGCATTACCACGTGTCTGCCTCTACTGGCCAGGTTAGTCTGACCCCAACCTGACCCCACCGCTAGGTCCGGCTCACTTCCAGGAGGGGCTCCCGCATTACCACGTGTCTGCCTCTACTGGCCAGGTTAGTCTGACCCCAACCTGACCCCACCGCTAGGTCCGGCTCACTTCCAGGAGGGGCTCCCGCATTACCACGTGTCTGCCTCTACTGGCCAGGTTAGTCTGACCCGGCTCTGACCCCACCGCTAGGTCCGGCTCACTTCCAGGAGGGGCTCCCGCATTACCACGTGTCTGCCTCTACTGGCCAGGTTAGTCTGACCCCAACCTGACCCCACCGCTAGGTCCGGCTCACTTCCAGGAGGGGCTCCCGCATTACCACGTGTCTGCCTCTACTGGCCAGGTTAGTCTGACCCGGCTCTGACCCCACCGCTAGGTCCGGCTCACTTCCAGGAGGGGCTCCTGCATTACCACGTGTCTGCCTCTACTGGCCAGGTTAGTCTGACCCGGCTCTGACCCCACCGCTAGGTCCGGCTCACTTCCAGGAGGGGCTCCCGCATTACCACGTGTCTGCCTCTACTGGCCAGGTTAGTCTGACCCGGCTCTGACCCCACCGCTAGGTCCGGCTCACTTCCAGGAGGGGCTCCCGCATTACCACGTGTCTGCCTCTACTGGCCAGGTTAGTCTGACCCGGCTCTGACCCCACCGCTAGGTCCGGCTCACTTCCAGGAGGGGCTCCCGCATTACCACGTGTCTGCCTCTACTGGCCAGGTTAGTCTGACCCGGCTCTGACCCCACCGCTAGGTCCGGCTCACTTCCAGGAGGGGCTCCTGCATTACCACGTGTCTGCCTCTACTGGCCAGGTTAGTCTGACCCGGCTCTGACCCCACCGCTAGGTCCGGCTCACTTCCAGGAGGGGCTCCTGCATTACCACGTGTCTGCCTCTACTGGCCAGGTTAGTCTGACCCCAACCTGACCCCACCGCTAGGTCCGGCTCACTTCCAGGAGGGGCTCCTGCATTACCACGTGTCTGCCTCTACTGGCCAGGTTAGTCTGACCCGGCTCTGACCCCACCGCTAGGTCCGGCTCACTTCCAGGAGGGGCTCCTGCATTACCACGTGTCTGCCTCTACTGGCCAGGTTAGTCTGACCCGGCTCTGACCCCACCGCTAGGTCCGGCTCACTTCCAGGAGGGGCTCCCGCATTACCACGTGTCTGCCTCTACTGGCCAGGTTAGTCTGACCCGGCTCTGACCCCACCGCTAGGTCCGGCTCACTTCCAGGAGGGGCTCCCGCATTACCACGTGTCTGCCTCTACTGGCCAGGTTAGTCTGACCCCAACCTGACCCCACCGCTAGGTCCGGCTCACTTCCAGGAGGGGCTCTCGCATTACCACGTGTCTGCCTCTACTGGCCAGGTTAGTCTGACCCCAACCTGACCCCACCGCTAGGTCCGGCTCACTTCCAGGAGGGGCTCCTGCATTACCACGTGTCTGCCTCTACTGGCCAGGTTAGTCTGACCCGGCTCTGACCCCACCGCTAGGTCCGGCTCACTTCCAGGAGGGGCTCCCGCATTACCACGTGTCTGCCTCTACTGGCCAGGTTAGTCTGACCCCAACCTGACCCCACCGCTAGGTCCGGCTCACTTCCAGGAGGGGCTCCCGCATTACCACGTGTCTGCCTCTACTGGCCAGGTTAGTCTGACCCGGCTCTGACCCCACCGCTAGGTCCGGCTCACTTCCAGGAGGGGCTCCTGCATTACCACGTGTCTGCCTCTACTGGCCAGGTTAGTCTGACCCCAACCTGACCCCACCGCTAGGTCCGGCTCACTTCCAGGAGGGGCTCCTGCATTACCACGTGTCTGCCTCTACTGGCCAGGTTAGTCTGACCCGGCTCTGACCCCACCGCTAGGTCCGGCTCACTTCCAGGAGGGGCTCCTGCATTACCACGTGTCTGCCTCTACTGGCCAGGTTAGTCTGACCCGGCTCTGACCCCACCGCTAGGTCCGGCTCACTTCCAGGAGGGGCTCCTGCATTACCACGTGTCTGCCTCTACTGACCAGGTTAGTCTGACCCGGCTCTGACCCCACCGCTAGGTCCGGCTCACTTCCAGGAGGGGCTCCTGCATTACCACGTGTCTGCCTCTACTGGCCAGGTTAGTCTGACCCGGCTCTGACCCCACCGCTAGGTCCGGCTCACTTCCAGGAGGGGCTCCTGCATTACCACGTGTCTGCCTCTACTGGCCAGGTTAGTCTGACCCGGCTCTGACCCCACCGCTAGGTCCGGCTCACTTCCAGGAGGGGCTCCTGCATTACCACGTGTCTGCCTCTACTGGCCAGGTTAGTCTGACCCCAACCTGACCCCACCGCTAGGTCCGGCTCACTTCCAGGAGGGGCTCCTGCATTACCACGTGTCTGCCTCTACTGGCCAGGTTAGTCTGACCCGGCTCTGACCCCACCGCTAGGTCCGGCTCACTTCCAGGAGGGGCTCCTGCATTACCACGTGTCTGCCTCTACTGGCCAGGTTAGTCTGACCCGGCTCTGACCCCACCGCTAGGTCCGGCTCACTTCCAGGAGGGGCTCCTGCATTACCACGTGTCTGCCTCTACTGGCCAGGTTAGTCTGACCCGGCTCTGACCCCACCGCTAGGTCCGGCTCACTTCCAGGAGGGGCTCCTGCATTACCACGTGTCTGCCTCTACTGGCCAGGTTAGTCTGACCCCAACCTGACCCCACCGCTAGGTCCGGCTCACTTCCAGGAGGGGCTCCCGCATTACCACGTGTCTGCCTCTACTGGCCAGGTTAGTCTGACCCGAACCTGACCCCACCGCTAGGTCCGGCTCACTTCCAGGAGGGGCTCCCGCATTACCACGTGTCTGCCTCTACTGGCCAGGTTAGTCTGACCCGGCTCTGACCCCACCGCTAGGTCCGGCTCACTTCCAGGAGGGGCTCCCGCATTACCACGTGTCTGCCTCTACTGGCCAGGTTAGTCTGACCCGGCTCTGACCCCACCGCTAGGTCCGGCTCACTTCCAGGAGGGGCTCCTGCATTACCACGTATCTGCCTCTACTGGCCAGGTTAGTCTGACCCCAACCTGACCCCACCGCTAGGTCCGGCTCACTTCCAGGAGGGGCTCCCGCATTACCACGTGTCTGCCTCTACTGGCCAGGTTAGTCTGACCCGACTCTGACCCCACCGCTAGGTCCGGCTCACTTCCAGGAGGGGCTCCCGCATTACCACGTGTCTGCCTCTACTGGCCAGGTTAGTCTGACCCGGCTCTGACCCCACCGCTAGGTCCGGCTCACTTCCAGGAGGGGCTCCTGCATTACCACGTGTCTGCCTCTACTGGCCAGGTTAGTCTGACCCGACTCTGACCCCACCGCTAGGTCCGGCTCACTTCCAGGAGGGGCTCCCGCATTACCACGTGTCTGCCTCTACTGGCCAGGTTAGTCTGACCCGGCTCTGACCCCACCGCTAGGTCCGGCTCACTTCCAGGAGGGGCTCCTGCATTACCACGTGTCTGCCTCTACTGGCCAGGTTAGTCTGACCCGGCTCTGACCCCACCGCTAGGTCCGGCTCACTTCCAGGAGGGGCTCCCGCATTACCACGTGTCTGCCTCTACTGGCCAGGTTAGTCTGACCCCAACCTGACCCCACCGCTAGGTCCGGCTCACTTCCAGGAGGGGCTCCTGCATTACCACGTGTCTGCCTCTACTGGCCAGGTTAGTCTGACCCGGCTCTGACCCCACCGCTAGGTCCGGCTCACTTCCAGGAGGGGCTCCTGCATTACCACGTGTCTGCCTCTACTGGCCAGGTTAGTCTGACCCCAACCTGACCCCACCGCTAGGTCCGGCTCACTTCCAGGAGGGGCTCCTGCATTACCACGTGTCTGCCTCTACTGGCCAGGTTAGTCTGACCCGGCTCTGACCCCACCGCTAGGTCCGGCTCACTTCCAGGAGGGGCTCCTGCATTACCACGTGTCTGCCTCTACTGGCCAGGTTAGTCTGACCCGGCTCTGACCCCACCGCTAGGTCCGGCTCACTTCCAGGAGGGGCTCCTGCATTACCACGTGTCTGCCTCTACTGGCCAGGTTAGTCTGACCCGGCTCTGACCCCACCGCTAGGTCCGGCTCACTTCCAGGAGGGGCTCCCGCATTACCACGCCTCTACTGGCCAGGTTAGTCTGACCCCACCCTGACCCCACGGCATAGGTCCGGGCTCACTTCCAGGAGGGGCACCCGCATTACCACGTGTCTGCCTCTACTGGCCAGGTTAGTCTGACCCGGCTCTGACCCCACCGCTAGGTCCGGCTCACTTCCTGGAGGGGCTCCCGCATTACGAGCACGCTGAGTATCCTCTACTGGCCAGGTTAGTCTGACCCCAACCTGACCCCACCGCTAGGTCCGGCTCACTTCCAGGAGGGGCTCCCGCATTACCACGTGTCTGCCTCTACTGGCCAGGTTAGTCTGACCCGGCTCTGACCCCACCGCTAGGTCCGGCTCACTTCCAGGAGGGGCTCCCGCATTACCACGTGTCTGCCTCTACTGGCCAGGTTAGTCTGACCCCAACCTGACCCCACCGCTAGGTCCGGCTCACTTCCAGGAGGGGCTCCCGCATTACCACGTGTCTGCCTCTACTGGCCAGGTTAGTCTGACCCGGCTCTGACCCCACCGCTAGGTCCGGCTCACTTCCAGGAGGGGCTCCTGCATTACCACGTGTCTGCCTCTACTGGCCAGGTTAGTCTGACCCCAACCTGACCCCACCGCTAGGTCCGGCTCACTTCCAGGAGGGGCTCCCGCATTACCACGTGTCTGCCTCTACTGGCCAGGTTAGTCTGACCCGCTCTGACCCCACCGCTAGGTCCGGCTCACTTCCAGGAGGGGCTCCTGCATTACCACGTGTCTGCCTCTACTGGCCAGGTTAGTCTGACCCGGCTCTGACCCCACCGCTAGGTCCGGCTCACTTCCAGGAGGGGCTCCCGCATTACCACGTGTCTGCCTCTACTGGCCAGGTTAGTCTGACCCCAACCTGACCCCACCGCTAGGTCCGGCTCACTTCCAGGAGGGGCTCCCGCATTACCACGTGTCTGCCTCTACTGGCCAGGTTAGTCTGACCCCAACCTGACCCCACCGCTAGGTCCGGCTCACTTCCAGGAGGGGCTCCCGCATTACCACGTGTCTGCCTCTACTGGCCAGGTTAGTCTGACCCGAACCTGACCCCACCGCTAGGTCCGGCTCACTTCCAGGAGGGGCTCCCGCATTACCACGTGTCTGCCTCTACTGGCCAGGTTAGTCTGACCCGGCTCTGACCCCACCGCTAGGTCCGGCTCACTTCCAGGAGGGGCTCCCGCATTACCACGTGTCTGCCTCTACTGGCCAGGTTAGTCTGACCCGGCTCTGACCCCACCGCTAGGTCCGGCTCACTTCCAGGAGGGGCTCCTGCATTACCACGTGTCTGCCTCTACTGGCCAGGTTAGTCTGACCCCAACCTGACCCCACCGCTAGGTCCGGCTCACTTCCAGGAGGGGCTCCTGCATTACCACGTGTCTGCCTCTACTGGCCAGGTTAGTCTGACCCCAACCTGACCCCACCGCTAGGTCCGGCTCACTTCCAGGAGGGGCTCCCGCATTACCACGTGTCTGCCTCTACTGGCCAGGTTAGTCTGACCCGGCTCTGACCCCACCGCTAGGTCCGGCTCACTTCCAGGAGGGGCTCCCGCATTACCACGTGTCTGCCTCTACTGGCCAGGTTAGTCTGACCCGGCTCTGACCCCACCGCTAGGTCCGGCTCACTTCCAGGAGGGGCTCCTGCATTACCACGTGTCTGCCTCTACTGGCCAGGTTAGTCTGACCCCAACCTGACCCCACCGCTAGGTCCGGCTCACTTCCAGGAGGGGCTCCTGCATTACCACGTGTCTGCCTCTACTGGCCAGGTTAGTCTGACCCCAACCTGACCCCACCGCTAGGTCCGGCTCACTTCCAGGAGGGGCTCCCGCATTACCACGTGTCTGCCTCTACTGGCCAGGTTAGTCTGACCCCAACCTGACCCCACCGCTAGGTCCGGCTCACTTCCAGGAGGGGCTCCCGCATTACCACGTGTCTGCCTCTACTGGCCAGGTTAGTCTGACCCGGGGCTGACCCGGCTCTGACCCCACCGCTAGGCCCGGCTCACTTCCAGGAGGGGCTCCCGCATTACCACGTGTCTGCCTCTACTGGCCAGGTTAGTCTGACCCGGGGCTGACCCGGCTCTGACCCCACCGCTAGGTCCGGCTCACTTCCAGGAGGGGCTCCCGCATTACCACGTGTCTGCCTCTACTGGCCAGGTTAGTCTGACCCGGCTCTGACCCCACCGCTAGGTCCGGCTCACTTCCAGGAGGGGCTCCCGCATTACCACGTGTCTGCCTCTACTGGCCAGGTTAGTCTGACCCCAACCTGACCCCACCGCTAGGTCCGGCTCACTTCCAGGAGGGGCTCCCGCATTACCACGTGCCTGCCTCTACTGGCCAGGTTAGTCTGACCCCAACCTGACCCCACCGCTAGGTCCGGCTCACTTCCAGGAGGGGCTCCTGCATTACCACGTGTCTGCCTCTACTGGCCAGGTTAGTCTGACCCCAACCTGACCCCACCGCTAGGTCCGGCTCACTTCCAGGAGGGGCTCCTGCATTACCACGTGTCTGCCTCTACTGGCCAGGTTAGTCTGACCCCAACCTGACCCCACCGCCAGGTCCGGCTCACTTCCAGGAGGGGCTCCTGCATTACCACGTGTCTGCCTCTACTGGCCAGGTTAGTCTGACCCGGCTCTGACCCCACCGCTAGGTCCGGCTCACTTCCAGGAGGGGCTCCCGCATTACCACGTGTCTGCCTCTACTGGCCAGGTTAGTCTGACCCGGCTCTGACCCCACCGCTAGGTCCGGCTCACTTCCAGGAGGGGCTCCCGCATTACCACGTGTCTGCCTCTACTGGCCAGGTTAGTCTGACCCGGCTCTGACCCCACCGCTAGGTCCGGCTCACTTCCAGGAGGGGCTCCCGCATTACCACGTGTCTGCCTCTACTGGCCAGGTTAGTCTGACCCGGCTCTGACCCCACCGCTAGGTCCGGCTCACTTCCAGGAGGGGCTCCTGCATTACCACGTGTCTGCCTCTACTGGCCAGGTTAGTCTGACCCGGCTCTGACCCCACCGCTAGGTCCGGCTCACTTCCAGGAGGGGCTCCTGCATTACCACGTGTCTGCCTCTACTGACCAGGTTAGTCTGACCCCAACCTGACCCCACCGCTAGGTCCGGCTCACTTCCAGGAGGGGCTCCTGCATTACCACGTGTCTGCCTCTACTGGCCAGGTTAGTCTGACCCGGCTCTGACCCCACCGCTAGGTCCGGCTCACTTCCAGGAGGGGCTCCTGCATTACCACGTGTCTGCCTCTACTGGCCAGGTTAGTCTGACCCGGCTCTGACCCCACCGCTAGGTCCGGCTCACTTCCAGGAGGGGCTCCTGCATTACCACGTGTCTGCTTCTACTGGCCAGGTTAGTCTGACCCGGCTCTGACCCCACCGCTAGGTCCGGCTCACTTCCAGGAGGGGCTCCTGCATTACCACGTGTCTGCCTCTACTGGCCAGGTTAGTCTGACCCGGCTCTGACCCCACCGCTAGGTCCGGCTCACTTCCAGGAGGGGCTCCTGCATTACCACGTGTCTGCCTCTACTGGCCAGGTTAGTCTGACCCGGCTCTGACCCCACCGCTAGGTCCGGCTCACTTCCAGGAGGGGCTCCTGCATTACCACGTGTCTGCCTCTACTGGCCAGGTTAGTCTGACCCCAACCTGACCCCACCGCTAGGTCCGGCTCACTTCCAGGAGGGGCTCCCGCATTACCACGTGTCTGCCTCTACTGGCCAGGTTAGTCTGACCCGGCTCTGACCCCACCGCTAGGTCCGGCTCACTTCCAGGAGGGGCTCCTGCATTACCACGTGTCTGCCTCTACTGGCCAGGTTAGTCTGACCCCAACCTGACCCCACCGCTAGGTCCGGCTCACTTCCAGGAGGGGCTCCCGCATTACCACGTGTCTGCCTCTACTGGCCAGGTTAGTCTGACCCGGCTCTGACCCCACCGCTAGGTCCGGCTCACTTCCAGGAGGGGCTCCCGCATTACCACGTGTCTGCCTCTACTGGCCAGGTTAGTCTGACCCGGCTCTGACCCCACCGCTAGGTCCGGCTCACTTCCAGGAGGGGCTCCCGCATTACCACGTGTCTGCCTCTACTGGCCAGGTTAGTCTGACCCCAACCTGACCCCACCGCTAGGTCCGGCTCACTTCCAGGAGGGGCTCCTGCATTACCACGTGTCTGCTTCTACTGGCCAGGTTAGTCTGACCCGGCTCTGACCCCACCGCTAGGTCCGGCTCACTTCCAGGAGGGGCTCCCGCATTACCACGTGTCTGCCTCTACTGGCCAGGTTAGTCTGACCCCAACCTGACCCCACCGCTAGGTCCGGCTCACTTCCAGGAGGGGCTCCCGCATTACCACGTGTCTGCCTCTACTGGCCAGGTTAGTCTGACCCGAACCTGACCCCACCGCTAGGTCCGGCTCACTTCCAGGAGGGGCTCCCGCATTACCACGTGTCTGCCTCTACTGGCCAGGTTAGTCTGACCCGGCTCTGACCCCACCGCTAGGTTCGGCTCACTTCCAGGAGGGGCTCCCGCATTACCACGTGTCTGCCTCTACTGGCCAGGTTAGTCTGACCCGGCTCTGACCCCACCGCTAGGTCCGGCTCACTTCCAGGAGGGGCTCCTGCATTACCACGTATCTGCCTCTACTGGCCAGGTTAGTCTGACCCCAACCTGACCCCACCGCTAGGTCCGGCTCACTTCCAGGAGGGGCTCCCGCATTACCACGTGTCTGCCTCTACTGGCCAGGTTACTCTGACCCGGCTCTGACCCCACCGCTAGGTCCGGCTCACTTCCCGGAGGGGCTCCCGCATTACCACGTGTCTGCCTCTACTGGCCAGGTTAGTCTGACCCGGCTCTGACCCCACCGCTAGGTCCGGCTCACTTCCAGGAGGGGCTCCTGCATTACCACGTGTCTGCCTCTACTGGCCAGGTTAGTCTGACCCGGCTCTGACCCCACCGCTAGGTCCGGCTCACTTCCAGGAGGGGCTCCTGCATTACCACGTGTCTGCCTCTACTGGCCAGGTTAGTCTGACCCGGCTCTGACCCCACCGCTAGGTCCGGCTCACTTCCAGGAGGGGCTCCTGCATTACCACGTGTCTGCCTCTACTGGCCAGGTTAGTCTGACCCCAACCTGACCCCACCGCTAGGTCCGGCTCACTTCCAGGAGGGGCTCCCGCATTACCACGTGTCTGCCTCTACTGGCCAGGTTAGTCTGACCCCAACCTGACCCCACCGCTAGGTCCGGCTCACTTCCAGGAGGGGCTCCTGCATTACCACGTGTCTGCCTCTACTGGCCAGGTTAGTCTGACCCGGCTCTGACCCCACCGCTAGGTCCGGCTCACTTCCAGGAGGGGCTCCTGCATTACCACGTGTCTGCCTCTACTGGCCAGGTTAGTCTGACCCCAACCTGACCCCACCGCTAGGTCCGGCTCACTTCCAGGAGGGGCTCCTGCATTACCACGTGTCTGCCTCTACTGGCCAGGTTAGTCTGACCCCAACCTGACCCCACCGCTAGGTCCGGCTCACTTCCAGGAGGGGCTCCCGCATTACCACGTGTCTGCCTCTACTGGCCAGGTTAGTCTGACCCGGCTCTGACCCCACCGCTAGGTCCGGCTCACTTCCAGGAGGGGCTCCTGCATTACCACGTGTCTGCCTCTACTGGCCAGGTTAGTCTGACCCCAACCTGACCCCACCGCTAGGTCCGGCTCACTTCCAGGAGGGGCTCCCGCATTACCACGTGTCTGCCTCTACTGGCCAGGTTAGTCTGACCCGGCTCTGACCCCACCGCTAGGTCCGGCTCACTTCCAGGAGGGGCTCCTGCATTACCACGTGTCTGCCTCTACTGGCCAGGTTATTCTGACCCGGCTCTGACCCCACCGCTAGGTCCGGCTCACTTCCAGGAGGGGCTCCTGCATTACCACGTGTCTGCCTCAACTGGCCAGGTTAGTCTGACCCGGCTCTGACCCCACCGCTAGGTCCGGCTCACTTCCAGGAGGGGCTCCCGCATTACCACGTGTCTGCCTCTACTGGCCAGGTTAGTCTGACCCCAACCTGACCCCACCGCTAGGTCCGGCTCACTTCCAGGAGGGGCTCCCGCATTACCACGTGTCTGCCTCTACTGGCCAGGTTAGTCTGACCCGGCTCTGACCCCACCGCTAGGTCCGGCTCACTTCCAGGAGGGGCTCCCGCATTACCACGTGTCTGCCTCTACTGGCCAGGTTAGTCTGACCCCAACCTGACCCCACCGCTAGGTCCGGCTCACTTCCAGGAGGGGCTCCCACATTACCACGTGTCTGCCTCTACTGGCCAGGTTAGTCTGACCCGGGGCTGACCCGGCTCTGACCCCACCGCTAGGTCCGGCTCACTTCCAGGAGGGGCTCCCGCATTACCACGTGTCTGCCTCTACTGGCCAGGTTAGTCTGACCCGGCTCTGACCCCACCGCTAGGTCCGGCTCACTTCCAGGAGGGGCTCCCGCATTACCACGTGTCTGCCTCTACTGGCCAGGTTAGTCTCACCCCAACCTGACCCCACCGCTAGGTCCGGCTCACTTCCAGGAGGGGCTCCCGCATTACCACGTGTCTGCCTCTTCTGGCCAGGTTAGTCTGACCCCAACCTGACCCCACCGCTAGGTCCGGCTCACTTCCAGGAGGGGCTCCTGCATTACCACGTGTCTGCCTCTACTGGCCAGGTTAGTCTGACCCGGCTCTGACCCCACCGCTAGGTCCGGCTCACTTCCAGGAGGGGCTCCCGCATTACCACGTGTCTGCCTCTACTGGCCAGGTTAGTCTGAACCCAACCTGACCCCACCGCTAGGTCCGGCTCACTTCCAGGAGGGGCTCCTGCATTACCACGTGTCTGCTTCTACTGGCCAGGTTAGTCTGACCCGGCTCTGACCCCACCGCTAGGTCCGGCTCACTTCCAGGAGGGGCTCCTGCATTACCACGTGTCTGCCTCTACTGGCCAGGTTAGTCTGACCCGGCTCTGACCCCACCGCTAGGTCCGGCTCACTTCCAGGAGGGGCTCCTGCATTACCACGTGTCTGCCTCTACTGGCCAGGTTAGTCTGACCCGGCTCTGACCCCACCGCTAGGTCCGGCTCACTTCCAGGAGGGGCTCCTGCATTACCACGTGTCTGCCTCTACTGGCCAGGTTAGTCTGACCCGGCTCTGACCCCACCGCTAGGTCCGGCTCACTTCCAGGAGGGGCTCCTGCATTACCACGTGTCTGCCTCTACTGGCCAGGTTAGTCTGACCCCAACCTGACCCCACCGCTAGGTCCGGCTCACTTCCAGGAGGGGCTCCCGCATTACCACGTGTCTGCCTCTACTGGCCAGGTTAGTCTGACCCGAACCTGACCCCACCGCTAGGTCCGGCTCACTTCCAGGAGGGGCTCCCGCATTACCACGTGTCTGCCTCTACTGGCCAGGTTAGTCTGACCCGGCTCTGACCCCACCGCTAGGTCCGGCTCACTTCCAGGAGGGGCTCCTGCATTACCACGTATCTGCCTCTACTGGCCAGGTTAGTCTGACCCCAACCTGACCCCACCGCTAGGTCCGGCTCACTTCCAGGAGGGGCTCCCGCATTACCACGTGTCTGCCTCTACTGGCCAGGTTAGTCTGACCCGGCTCTGACCCCACCGCTAGGTCCGGCTCACTTCCAGGAGGGGCTCCCGCATTACCACGTGTCTGCCTCTACTGGCCAGGTTAGTCTGACCCGGCTCTGACCCCACCGCTAGGTCCGGCTCACTTCCAGGAGGGGCTCCTGCATTACCACGTGTCTGCCTCTACTGGCCAGGTTAGTCTGACCCGACTCTGACCCCACCGCTAGGTCCGGCTCACTTCCAGGAGGGGCTCCCGCATTACCACGTGTCTGCCTCTACTGGCCAGGTTAGTCTGACCCGGCTCTGACCCCACCGCTAGGTCCGGCTCACTTCCAGGAGGGGCTCCTGCATTACCACGTGTCTGCCTCTACTGGCCAGGTTAGTCTGACCCGGCTCTGACCCCACCGCTAGGTCCGGCTCACTTCCAGGAGGGGCTCCCGCATTACCACGTGTCTGCCTCTACTGGCCAGGTTAGTCTGACCCCAACCTGACCCCACCGCTAGGTCCGGCTCACTTCCAGGAGGGGCTCCTGCATTACCACGTGTCTGCCTCTACTGGCCAGGTTAGTCTGACCCGGCTCTGACCCCACCGCTAGGTCCGGCTCACTTCCAGGAGGGGCTCCTGCATTACCACGTGTCTGCCTCTACTGGCCAGGTTAGTCTGACCCCAACCTGACCCCACCGCTAGGTCCGGCTCACTTCCAGGAGGGGCTCCTGCATTACCACGTGTCTGCCTCTACTGGCCAGGTTTGTCTGACCCGGCTCTGACCCCACCGCTAGGTCCGGCTCACTTCCAGGAGGGGCTCCTGCATTACCACGTGTCTGCCTCTACTGGCCAGGTTAGTCTGACCCGGCTCTGACCCCACCGCTAGGTCCGGCTCACTTCCAGGAGGGGCTCCTGCATTACCACGTGTCTGCCTCTACTGGCCAGGTTAGTCTGACCCGGCTCTGACCCCACCGCTAGGTCCGGCTCACTTCCAGGAGGGGCTCCCGCATTACCACGTGTCTGCCTCTACTGGCCAGGTTAGTCTGACCCCAACCTGACCCCACCGCTAGGTCCGGCTCACTTCCAGGAGGGGCTCCCGCATTACCACGTGTCTGCCTCTACTGGCCAGGTTAGTCTGACCCGGCTCTGACCCCACCGCTAGGTCCGGCTCACTTCCAGGAGGGGCTCCTGCATTACCACGTGTCTGCCTCTACTGGCCAGGTTAGTCTGACCCCAACCTGACCCCACCGCTAGGTCCGGCTCACTTCCAGGAGGGGCTCCCGCATTACCACGTGTCTGCCTCTACTGGCCAGGTTAGTCTGACCCCAACCTGACCCCACCGCTAGGTCCGGCTCACTTCCAGGAGGGGCTCCCGCATTACCACGTGTCTGCCTCTACTGGCCAGGTTAGTCTGACCCGAACCTGACCCCACCGCTAGGTCCGGCTCACTTCCAGGAGGGGCTCCCGCATTACCACGTGTCTGCCTCTACTGGCCAGGTTAGTCTGACCCCAACCTGACCCCACCGCTAGGTCCGGCTCACTTCCAGGAGGGGCTCCCGCATTACCACGTGTCTGCCTCTACTGGCCAGGTTAGTCTGACCCGGCTCTGACCCCACCGCTAGGTCGGCTCACTTCCAGGAGGGGCTCCCGCATTACCACGTGTCTGCCTCTACTGGCCAGGTTAGTCTGACCCGGCTCTGACCCCACCGCTAGGTCCGGCTCACTTCCAGGAGGGGCTCCCGCATTACCACGTGTCTGCCTCTACTGGCCAGGTTAGTCTGACCCGGCTCTGACCCCACCGCTAGGTCCGGCTCACTTCCAGGAGGGGCTCCCGCATTACCACGTGTCTGCCTCTACTGGCCAGGTTAGTCTGACCCGGCTCTGACCCCACCGCTAGGTCCGGCTCACTTCCAGGAGGGGCTCCTGCATTACCACGTGTCTGCCTCTACTGGCCAGGTTAGTCTGACCCGGCTCTGACCCCACCGCTAGGTCCGGCTCACTTCCAGGAGGGGCTCCTGCATTACCACGTGTCTGCCTCTACTGACCAGGTTAGTCTGACCCCAACCTGACCCCACCGCTAGGTCCGGCTCACTTCCAGGAGGGGCTCCTGCATTACCACGTGTCTGCCTCTACTGGCCAGGTTAGTCTGACCCGGCTCTGACCCCACCGCTAGGTCCGGCTCACTTCCAGGAGGGGCTCCTGCATTACCACGTGTCTGCCTCTACTGGCCAGGTTAGTCTGACCCGGCTCTGACCCCACCGCTAGGTCCGGCTCACTTCCAGGAGGGGCTCCTGCATTACCACGTGTCTGCCTCTACTGGCCAGGTTAGTCTGACCCGGCTCTGACCCCACCGCTAGGTCCGGCTCACTTCCAGGAGGGGCTCCTGCATTACCACGTGTCTGCCTCTACTGGCCAGGTTAGTCTGACCCGGCTCTGACCCCACCGCTAGGTCCGGCTCACTTCCAGGAGGGGCTCCTGCATTACCACGTGTCTGCCTATACTGGCCAGGTTAGTCTGACCCGGCTCTGACCCCACCGCTAGGTCCGGCTCACTTCCAGGAGGGGCTCCTGCATTACCACGTGTCTGCCTCTACTGGCCAGGTTAGTCTGACCCCAACCTGACCCCACCGCTAGGTCCGGCTCACTTCCAGGAGGGGCTCCCGCATTACCACGTGTCTGCCTCTACTGGCCAGGTTAGTCTGACCCGGCTCTGACCCCACCGCTAGGTCCGGCTCACTTCCAGGAGGGGCTCCTGCATTACCACGTGTCTGCCTCTACTGGCCAGGTTAGTCTGACCCCAACCTGACCCCACCGCTAGGTCCGGCTCACTTCCAGGAGGGGCTCCCGCATTACCACGTGTCTGCCTCTACTGGCCAGGTTAGTCTGACCCGGCTCTGACCCCACCGCTAGGTCCGGCTCACTTCCAGGAGGGGCTCCCGCATTACCACGTGTCTGCCTCTACTGGCCAGGTTAGTCTGACCCGGCTCTGACCCCACCGCTAGGTCCGGCTCACTTCCAGGAGGGGCTCCCGCATTACCACGTGTCTGCCTCTACTGGCCAGGTTAGTCTGACCCCAACCTGACCCCACCGCTAGGTCCGGCTCACTTCCAGGAGGGGCTCCTGCATTACCACGTGTCTGCTTCTACTGGCCAGGTTAGTCTGACCCGGCTCTGACCCCACCGCTAGGTCCGGCTCACTTCCAGGAGGGGCTCCCGCATTACCACGTGTCTGCCTCTACTGGCCAGGTTAGTCTGACCCCAACCTGACCCCACCGCTAGGTCCGGCTCACTTCCAGGAGGGGCTCCCGCATTACCACGTGTCTGCCTCTACTGGCCAGGTTAGTCTGACCCGAACCTGACCCCACCGCTAGGTCCGGCTCACTTCCAGGAGGGGCTCCCGCATTACCACGTGTCTGCCTCTACTGGCCAGGTTAGTCTGACCCGGCTCTGACCCCACCGCTAGGTTCGGCTCACTTCCAGGAGGGGCTCCGCATTACCACGTGTCTGCCTCTACTGGCCAGGTTAGTCTGACCCGGCTCTGACCCCACCGCTAGGTCCGGCTCACTTCCAGGAGGGGCTCCTGCATTACCACGTATCTGCCTCTACTGGCCAGGTTAGTCTGACCCCAACCTGACCCCACCGCTAGGTCCGGCTCACTTCCAGGAGGGGCTCCCGCATTACCACGTGTCTGCCTCTACTGGCCAGGTTACTCTGACCCGGCTCTGACCCCACCGCTAGGTCCGGCTCACTTCCCGGAGGGGCTCCCGCATTACCACGTGTCTGCCTCTACTGGCCAGGTTAGTCTGACCCGGCTCTGACCCCACCGCTAGGTCCGGCTCACTTCCAGGAGGGGCTCCTGCATTACCACGTGTCTGCCTCTACTGGCCAGGTTAGTCTGACCCGGCTCTGACCCCACCGCTAGGTCCGGCTCACTTCCAGGAGGGGCTCCTGCATTACCACGTGTCTGCCTCTACTGGCCAGGTTAGTCTGACCCGGCTCTGACCCCACCGCTAGGTCCGGCTCACTTCCAGGAGGGGCTCCTGCATTACCACGTGTCTGCCTCTACTGGCCAGGTTAGTCTGACCCCAACCTGACCCCACCGCTAGGTCCGGCTCACTTCCAGGAGGGGCTCCCGCATTACCACGTGTCTGCCTCTACTGGCCAGGTTAGTCTGACCCCGACCTGACCCCACCGCTAGGTCCGGCTCACTTCCAGGAGGGGCTCCTGCATTACCACGTGTCTGCCTCTACTGGCCAGGTTAGTCTGACCCGGCTCTGACCCCACCGCTAGGTCCGGCTCACTTCCAGGAGGGCTCCTGCATTACCACGTGTCTGCCTCTACTGGCCAGGTTAGTCTGACCCCAACCTGACCCCACCGCTAGGTCCGGCTCACTTCCAGGAGGGGCTCCTGCATTACCACGTGTCTGCCTCTACTGGCCAGGTTAGTCTGACCCCAACCTGACCCCACCGCTAGGTCCGGCTCACTTCCAGGAGGGGCTCCCGCATTACCACGTGTCTGCCTCTACTGGCCAGGTTAGTCTGACCCGGCTCTGACCCCACCGCTAGGTCCGGCTCACTTCCAGGAGGGGCTCCTGCATTACCACGTGTCTGCCTCTACTGGCCAGGTTAGTCTGACCCCAACCTGACCCCACCGCTAGGTCCGGCTCACTTCCAGGAGGGGCTCCCGCATTACCACGTGTCTGCCTCTACTGGCCAGGTTAGTCTGACCCGGCTCTGACCCCACCGCTAGGTCCGGCTCACTTCCAGGAGGGGCTCCTGCATTACCACGTGTCTGCCTCTACTGGCCAGGTTAGTCTGACCCGGCTCTGACCCCACCGCTAGGTCCGGCTCACTTCCAGGAGGGGCTCCTGCATTACCACGTGTCTGCCTCAACTGGCCAGGTTAGTCTGACCCGGCTCTGACCCCACCGCTAGGTCCGGCTCACTTCCAGGAGGGGCTCCCGCATTACCACGTGTCTGCCTCTACTGGCCAGGTTAGTCTGACCCCAACCTGACCCCACCGCTAGGTCCGGCTCACTTCCAGGAGGGGCTCCCGCATTACCACGTGTCTGCCTCTACTGGCCAGGTTAGTCTGACCCGGCTCTGACCCCACCGCTAGGTCCGGCTCACTTCCAGGAGGGGCTCCCGCATTACCACGTGTCTGCCTCTACTGGCCAGGTTAGTCTGACCCGGCTCTGACCCCACCGCTAGGTCCGGCTCACTTCCAGGAGGGGCTCCCGCATTACCACGTGTCTGCCTCTACTGGCCAGGTTAGTCTCACCCCAACCTGACCCCACCGCTAGGTCCGGCTCACTTCCAGGAGGGGCTCCCGCATTACCACGTGTCTGCCTCTTCTGGCCAGGTTAGTCTGACCCCAACCTGACCCCACCGCTAGGTCCGGCTCACTTCCAGGAGGGGCTCCTGCATTACCACGTGTCTGCCTCTACTGGCCAGGTTAGTCTGACCCGGCTCTGACCCCACCGCTAGGTCCGGCTCACTTCCAGGAGGGGCTCCCGCATTACCACGTGTCTGCCTCTACTGGCCAGGTTAGTCTGAACCCAACCTGACCCCACCGCTAGGTCCGGCTCACTTCCAGGAGGGGCTCCTGCATTACCACGTGTCTGCTTCTACTGGCCAGGTTAGTCTGACCCGGCTCTGACCCCACCGCTAGGTCCGGCTCACTTCCAGGAGGGGCTCCTGCATTACCACGTGTCTGCCTCTACTGGCCAGGTTAGTCTGACCCGGCTCTGACCCCACCGCTAGGTCCGGCTCACTTCCAGGAGGGGCTCCTGCATTACCACGTGTCTGCCTCTACTGGCCAGGTTAGTCTGACCCGGCTCTGACCCCACCGCTAGGTCCGGCTCACTTCCAGGAGGGGCTCCTGCATTACCACGTGTCTGCCTCTACTGGCCAGGTTAGTCTGACCCGGCTCTGACCCCACCGCTAGGTCCGGCTCACTTCCAGGAGGGGCTCCTGCATTACCACGTGTCTGCCTCTACTGGCCAGGTTAGTCTGACCCCAACCTGACCCCACCGCTAGGTCCGGCTCACTTCCAGGAGGGGCTCCCGCATTACCACGTGTCTGCCTCTACTGGCCAGGTTAGTCTGACCCGAACCTGACCCCACCGCTAGGTCCGGCTCACTTCCAGGAGGGGCTCCCGCATTACCACGTGTCTGCCTCTACTGGCCAGGTTAGTCTGACCCGGCTCTGACCCCACCGCTAGGTCCGGCTCACTTCCAGGAGGGGCTCCTGCATTACCACGTATCTGCCTCTACTGGCCAGGTTAGTCTGACCCCAACCTGACCCCACCGCTAGGTCCGGCTCACTTCCAGGAGGGGCTCCCGCATTACCACGTGTCTGCCTCTACTGGCCAGGTTAGTCTGACCCGGCTCTGACCCCACCGCTAGGTCCGGCTCACTTCCAGGAGGGGCTCCCGCATTACCACGTGTCTGCCTCTACTGGCCAGGTTAGTCTGACCCGGCTCTGACCCCACCGCTAGGTCCGGCTCACTTCCAGGAGGGGCTCCTGCATTACCACGTGTCTGCCTCTACTGGCCAGGTTAGTCTGACCCGACTCTGACCCCACCGCTAGGTCCGGCTCACTTCCAGGAGGGGCTCCCGCATTACCACGTGTCTGCCTCTACTGGCCAGGTTAGTCTGACCCGGCTCTGACCCCACCGCTAGGTCCGGCTCACTTCCAGGAGGGGCTCCTGCATTACCACGTGTCTGCCTCTACTGGCCAGGTTAGTCTGACCCGGCTCTGACCCCACCGCTAGGTCCGGCTCACTTCCAGGAGGGGCTCCCGCATTACCACGTGTCTGCCTCTACTGGCCAGGTTAGTCTGACCCAACCTGACCCCACCGCTAGGTCCGGCTCACTTCCAGGAGGGGCTCCTGCATTACCACGTGTCTGCCTCTACTGGCCAGGTTAGTCTGACCCGCTCTGACCCCACCGCTAGGTCCGGCTCACTTCCAGGAGGGGCTCCTGCATTACCACGTGTCTGCCTCTACTGGCCAGGTTAGTCTGACCCCAACCTGACCCCACCGCTAGGTCCGGCTCACTTCCAGGAGGGGCTCCTGCATTACCACGTGTCTGCCTCTACTGGCCAGGTTTGTCTGACCCGGCTCTGACCCCACCGCTAGGTCCGGCTCACTTCCAGGAGGGGCTCCTGCATTACCACGTGTCTGCCTCTACTGGCCAGGTTAGTCTGACCCGGCTCTGACCCCCACCGCTAGGTCCGGCTCACTTCCAGGAGGGGCTCCTGCATTACCACGTGTCTGCCTCTACTGGCCAGGTTAGTCTGACCCGGCTCTGACCCCACCGCTAGGTCGGCTCACTTCCAGGAGGGGCTCCCGCATTACCACGTGTCTGCCTCTACTGGCCAGGTTAGTCTGACCCCAACCTGACCCCACCGCTAGGTCCGGCTCACTTCCAGGAGGGGCTCCCGCATTACCACGTGTCTGCCTCTACTGGCCAGGTTAGTCTGACCCGGCTCTGACCCCACCGCTAGGTCCGGCTCACTTCCAGGAGGGGCTCCTGCATTACCACGTGTCTGCCTCTACTGGCCAGGTTAGTCTGACCCCAACCTGACCCCACCGCTAGGTCCGGCTCACTTCCAGGAGGGGCTCCCGCATTACCACGTGTCTGCCTCTACTGGCCAGGTTAGTCTGACCCCAACCTGACCCCACCGCTAGGTCCGGCTCACTTCCAGGAGGGGCTCCCGCATTACCACGTGTCTGCCTCTACTGGCCAGGTTAGTCTGACCCGAACCTGACCCCACCGCTAGGTCCGGCTCACTTCCAGGAGGGGCTCCCGCATTACCACGTGTCTGCCTCTACTGGCCAGGTTAGTCTGACCCCAACCTGACCCCACCGCTAGGTCCGGCTCACTTCCAGGAGGGGCTCCCGCATTACCACGTGTCTGCCTCTACTGGCCAGGTTAGTCTGACCCGGCTCTGACCCCACCGCTAGGTCCGGCTCACTTCCAGGAGGGGCTCCCGCATTACCACGTGTCTGCCTCTACTGGCCAGGTTAGTCTGACCCGAACCTGACCCCACCGCTAGGTCCGGCTCACTTCCAGGAGGGGCTCCCGCATTACCAACGTGTCTGCCTCTACTGGCCAGGTTAGTCTGACCCGGCTCTGACCCCACCGCTAGGTCCGGCTCACTTCCAGGAGGGGCTCCCGCATTACCACGTGTCTGCCTCTACTGGCCAGGTTAGTCTGACCCCAACCTGACCCCACCGCTAGGTCCGGCTCACTTCCAGGAGGGGCTCCCGCATTACCACGTGTCTGCCTCTACTGGCCAGGTTAGTCTGACCCGGGGCTGACCCGGCTCTGACCCCACCGCTAGGCCCGGCTCACTTCCAGGAGGGGCTCCCGCATTACCACGTGTCTGCCTCTACTGGCCAGGTTAGTCTGACCCGGGCTGACCCGGCTCTGACCCCACCGCTAGGTCCGGCTCACTTCCAGGAGGGGCTCCCGCATTACCACGTGTCTGCCTCTACTGGCCAGGTTAGTCTGACCCGGCTCTGACCCCACCGCTAGGTCCGGCTCACTTCCAGGAGGGGCTCCCGCATTACCACGTGTCTGCCTCTACTGGCCAGGTTAGTCTGACCCCAACCTGACCCCACCGCTAGGTCCGGCTCACTTCCAGGAGGGGCTCCCGCATTACCACGTGCCTGCCTCTACTGGCCAGGTTAGTCTGACCCCAACCTGACCCCACCGCTAGGTCCGGCTCACTTCAGGAGGGGCTCCTGCATTACCACGTGTCTGCCTCTACTGGCCAGGTTAGTCTGACCCCAACCTGACCCCACCGCTAGGTCCGGCTCACTTCCAGGAGGGGCTCCTGCATTACCACGTGTCTGCCTCTACTGGCCAGGTTAGTCTGACCCCAACCTGACCCCACCGCTAGGTCCGGCTCACTTCCAGGAGGGGCTCCTGCATTACCACGTGTCTGCCTCTACTGGCCAGGTTAGTCTGACCCGGCTCTGACCCCACCGCTAGGTCCGGCTCACTTCCAGGAGGGGCTCCCGCATTACCACGTGTCTGCCTCTACTGGCCAGTTAGTCTGACCCGGCTCTGACCCCACCGCTAGGTCCGGCTCACTTCCAGGAGGGGCTCCCGCATTACCACGTGTCTGCCTCTACTGGCCAGGTTAGTCTGACCCGGCTCTGACCCCACCGCTAGGTCCGGCTCACTTCCAGGAGGGGCTCCTGCATTACCACGTGTCTGCCTCTACTGGCCAGGTTAGTCTGACCCCAACCTGACCCACCGCTAGGTCCGGCTCACTTCCAGGAGGGGCTCCTGCATTACCACGTGTCTGCCTCTACTGGCCAGGTTAGTCTGACCCGGCTCTGACCCCACCGCTAGGTCCGGCTCACTTCCAGGAGGGGCTCCTGCATTACCACGTGTCTGCCTCTACTGGCCAGGTTAGTCTGACCCGGCTCTGACCCCACCGCTAGGTCCGGCTCACTTCCAGGAGGGGCTCCTGCATTACCACGTGTCTGCCTCTACTGGCCAGGTTAGTCTGACCCGCTCTGACCCCACCGCTAGGTCCGGCTCACTTCCAGGAGGGGCTCCTGCATTACCACGTGTCTGCCTCTACTGGCCAGGTAGTCTGACCCGGCTCTGACCCCACCGCTAGGTCCGGCTCACTTCCAGGAGGGGCTCCTGCATTACCACGTGTCTGCCTCTACTGGCCAGGTTAGTCTGACCCGGCTCTGACCCCACCGCTAGGTCCGGCTCACTTCCAGGAGGGGCTCCTGCATTACCACGTGTCTGCCTCTACTGGCCAGGTTAGTCTGACCCGGCTCTGACCCCACCGCTAGGTCCGGCTCACTTCCAGGAGGGGCTCCTGCATTACCACGTGTCTGCCTCTACTGGCCAGGTTAGTCTGACCCCAACCTGACCCCACCGCTAGGTCCGGCTCACTTCCAGGAGGGGCTCCCGCATTACCACGTGTCTGCCTCTACTGGCCAGGTTAGTCTGACCCGGCTCTGACCCCACCGCTAGGTCCGGCTCACTTCCAGGAGGGGCTCCTGCATTACCACGTGTCTGCCTCTACTGGCCAGGTTAGTCTGACCCCAACCTGACCCCACCGCTAGGTCCGGCTCACTTCCAGGAGGGGCTCCCGCATTACCACGTGTCTGCCTCTACTGGCCAGGTTAGTCTGACCCGGCTCTGACCCCACCGCTAGGTCCGGCTCACTTCCAGGAGGGGCTCCCGCATTACCACGTGTCTGCCTCTACTGGCCAGG
>JAXIVJ010012778.1:2500-32500 GCA_036785665.1 Chirona hameri | reverse complement strand
CCTATCGAGTTGAAATTCATCATCATACATTTCCTTCGCGCTCGCTCGTTCATTGCGACTACGGCGCCTTACTGGTTTATTATTATTGGCAATCAAGAGCTGAAGCGCAACTGCTAATAAAAAAAAGTAAATGTACATACATACTGACGTGATGAATATGAATGATTAAGCGACGTGATGATATAATGAATAATACATCTGAAGTGGTTTTGACGTCAGTATTCTAAGGACATGATCGCTTAGTAAATTTTCACAGGAATGACATATAATTATTTTTGCTGCCATTTTGACCCCGCGTACTTAATGAGAAGGAGCATTTTGTCACCGACCTTATCCATTAGGACAGAACATTTTACCACCCCCTGCGACAACTTACGGAAGCCCGGGAGGACCAAAACTCAAAGGATCGCAATGAAGTGTGGCATACTTGTTATTGGGCCTAGAGAAGAACGCCGTGTCAATTGGCAAGCTTGTACCGACGAAAAAAAAAAAATTTGGACACCCTAGGGTGCAGAGCCGGTGGCAGCTGCGACGGTGGTGGCGTGCGCGAGATTAATATGTCATAATCGTATTTTGCAAATCATTTTTTTTGCAACAGGTGATCTGAGGTAAAAACAAAAATACGTGATTTTATGTGGCCATTTGAAATTCGCATTTTTCATGCCAGAATCATCCCCTATATAGATAAGCCTTGGATGGTAAAAAATTGGAGATAGTTTTCTCTAAATATTTTTTTTTTAGTGTATTTTGATTTTTTTAGTTGTATTTGGAATGTATTTTTATTGTTCCGATTTTTTTTGGGGGGGGGAGGGGGGCGGGACACCCGACAGAGGCATTCTGAAGTCAATTCTTTCCACGTAAAGCCCATAGGCGTAATGTTAAAAGTACAAAAACTGGGGGACCCAGTCCCCCCTGTGGCGGAGCCCCTGCCATTGCCTGCCGTAGTTTTCATTATGTTTAGGTCGCGTTGGAGGGATTCTTGCATTGCACATTATCTACGTTTCGCTGTAATATTCAAAGAGATATAGGTAGACAATGCTTATTTTGTTCAAGAACCATATAGATGTTGGGTGTTGCATTTTGTACCGGCCCGCCCATCCACCCGCCCGTGCCGAGGCCGAGGGGTGTCTGGAGGGTGACCTTCAGATGCCCCGTGACCTGAGCGGCCGCGGTCATTGGCGGGTCGGTGGGAAGCGGGCCGGGGATTGGTCCGGGCTGCGCCCCGGGTAAAGGGTGTCGGGGGCTGTCTGGCGCGGTGTCGGCATTCTGGGAGGAAATACAGAGAGGACTGGAGCTCGTGAGTGTGTCGGACCAGCGTGTAAGAAGGACGTGCTAAAGTGGTGGCAGCGGTGGACACTCACAAGCTCGAGTCAAGATGTCGAGTGATATCTCGCTGGATAAATTCACCGGGACGTCATATCAAGAGTGGGAGAATTGGTTTGATGATTTCAAAATTTTCGGTGAGTTGAAGAAGTGGTCGGCGAGAAGAAGGTTAGCTTGATTCGGTTTTTCGTTGATGGAAACGTAAAGGAAGTACTCAGGCAGTCTCATTTTGAGACATTAGAATAAGTTGATGCGGCTGCCAAGAGGGTTTTGGGCGGCTCCCCTGACCAGTTGTCGGCTGCCAGAGCTATTGACTCTGAGCAGTATCGTGGAGATATTCAAGAATATCTTTTGCGAGTTCGTGCAGGCGTGCGTCATGCATATCCCCATCTGAACGAAGAGGCCCGGGCCAGTGTGACTCTTCTTCATCTACAACGTGCTCTCCCGGCGGAGTACGGAAGAGAAATAACTCTGGAGGGGTGTGAGACACTGGACGGTGCCATCCGTGTGTGGAGGCACTGGAACGCGCCGATCATTTGTACGGCTCCGCAGTGGCCGCAGTTCACCGTGTGCCTTCGCAAGGGATAGTCGCCACCAGGAGACAAAGCCAGATGAAGACGGTTCCCGCTGCTTCGTCTGAGGACAGACTGGACACTGGCGACGTGAGTGTCTGTTCCGGGGCGATGTCTGCGGACGCTGTGGCCGGCGTGGGCACCTGGGTGTCGTCTGCCGCAGTTCGGGAAACGACGGCCGGTCTTCGAGCACCAGGGGCGCTCGATGGACCGGCGTGAACAAACAGCCCCTCATCTAGCTCCAGGAACAGGTGCAGCGCTGTGCGCGGCGCAGACACATTCGCCGCCGCCTCCGGACACGCAGCCGCCGTCTGGCCCGCAGCCGTATGACCCGCCGCTGTCCTCCGCCTGGCCCGCCGCTGCCTGGCCCACCGCTGCCTGGCCCGCCGCTGCCTGGCCCGCCGCTGCCGCCTCCTGGCTCGCAGCCGCCTGGCCTGCTGTCTCCGCCTAGCCCGCAGCTGCCTGGCCTGCTGCCGTCTTGCTCCTGGCCCGCCGCCGCCTGGCCCGCCGCTGCTGCCGCCTGGCTCGCAGCCGCCTGGCCTGCTGCTGTTCCGCCTGGCCCACAGCCGCTTGGCCCACTGCTGCTTGGCCCGCAGCTGCTTGGCCCGCCGCTGCCTGGCCCACCGCTGCTGGCCCGCTGCTGCCTGGCCCGCCGCTGTCTCCGCCTAGCCCGCAGCTGCCTGGCCTGCTGTCTCCGCCTAGCCCGCAGCTGCCTGGCCTGCTGCTGTCTCCTCCTGGCCCGCCGCCGCCTGGCCCGCCGCTGCCTGGCCCAACCGCTGCCTGGCCCACTGCTGCTTGGCCCGCAGCTGTCTGGCCCGCCGCTGCCTGGCCCGCCGCTGTCTGGCCCGCAGCCGCTTGAACCCGCAGTCGCCTGGCCTGCAGCTGCTTGTCCTGCTGCTGTCTCCGCCTGGCTCGCAGCTGTCTGGCCCGCCGCTGCCGCCGCCTGGCCCGCAGCCGCCTGGCCTGCTGCTGTTCTCCGCCTGGCTCACAGTTGTCTGGCCCCGCCGCTGCCGCCGCCTGGCTCGCCGCCTGGCTCGCCGCCGCTTGACCCGCAGCCGCCTGGCCTGCTGTCCTCCGCCTGGTTCGCAGCTGTCTGGCCCGCTGCTGCCGCCGCCTGGCCCGCCGCCGCCTGGCCCGTGGCTGCCTGGCCCGCAGCCGCCTGACCTGCGGCCGCCCGGCCCGCAGCCGCCTGGCCTGGCTGCTGACTCCGCCTGGGCTCGCAGTGTCTGGCCCGCCGCTGCCGCCGCCTGCTCGCAGCCGCCTGGCCTGCTGTCTCCGCCTGGCTCGCAGCCGTCTGGCCCGCTGCTGCCGCGCCTAGCCCGCCGCCGCCTGGCCCGTGGCTGCCTGGCCCGCAGCCGCCGGACCGCGCCGCCTGGCCCGCAGCCGCCTGACCCGCTGCTGCTTGGCCCGCAGTTGCCTGGCCTGCAGCTGTCTGGCCCGCCGCTGCCGCTGCCGTCTGACCCGAGGTCACCTAGTCCGTCGCCACCGGATGTGCTGCGGCCGTCTTCCGACTCGTCCCCTCGGGTGTCGCCCCTGCCGGAGCAGGAGAACACCCTGCTTGCGCGCAGCGCGGCTGGTGGACTTCAGTTGGCTGGCGGCGTCCCTCAACCGGGTGGACGTTACACGCCGGTTCTCGTCGACGGCCGCCGCGTCTGTGCCATGGTGGACAGCGGCGCCGACGAGGTCATCGTCCGACAGGACTGCCTGTCTCCCGGGACACGCCTCCGTCCGCTGGATAAGAAAATCAGCCTGGCTGATGGAGAGACCTGTGTCCACATTATCGGTAAGGTGACGATCGTTCTGGGGGCATGTGTTCGTAAGGTGGAATGCTATGTATCGAGTAAGCTGTTTGATCAGTGTCTGTTGGGTGCCAAATACCTTACCGAGGTTGGAGCCTGTCTGGACATGAGACAGGGACTGTTGACTGTGGAAGGTGAGGCAGTACCGCTGACGCGCCGTCCACCCGGTCCCTGGTCACAGACGGCGAGAGTTGTTGCAAAAGATAGAGTTGTCGTGCGCGCGGGGACAGAGGTGATTTGTTTAGGGGAAATGTGCCCTCCATCCGATGGTTACCTAGACTCCTCAGCTGCCGTGCTGGAGGGAGACAACAGATTTCTAGAGCGCAGCCCTCTTCTCGTTGCGCGTTTGGCTGTCCACATCCCACCTGACTGTTCGGTGCCCCTGAGACTGTCCAATACAGGTGATAAAGACGTGCAGCTGTTCAGGGGAACCCACATCGCTAATGTGCACACAGTTGATGAGGAAACCATTGTACCCCCGGGCAGCAAAGTGTTAGAGTCTAAGGCTAATTTTGACGAAACTGTCGCTCACTTACCGGAATCAGAAAAAGGCAGATTCAAAGACCTGCTCACAGAGTTCTCCAGCGTGTTCACGGGTTTGGGGAGGACCGATCTTGTAGAGCACAGCATTCCGACTGGCTCAGCTCGGCCAGTGTCACAACACTACCGACGAACACCGGTCCACCTCAAAGACAGAGTTAAAGCTCAGCTGGAGGGTTTGGTGGACCAGAGGATTTTGGAACCGGTCAGGGAGTCTCAGTGGGCCAGTCCCTTGGTGTTGGTGAAGAAGGCGAACGGTGACATTCGAATTTGTGGCGACTTCCGCCGACTGAATGCCGTCACTGTGCCCTCAGTCCAGGTAATCCCCAGGATTGATGACTGTATGAACCGTCTCTCGGGAGTGAGCTGGTTCACCACTGTTGATCTCAATCAGGCCTACCACCAAATTCCTATCAGGGAGTCTGACAGGGATAAGACAACGGTCACGACAGAGTTTGGACTACATCGCTACACATCTGCCCCCTATGGTTTGAGGGGGATACCACACACGTTCAACAGGGCGTTGGCCATGGCACTGTCAGATATCTCGCCCGATGTGTACCTACAGTATTTTGATGACATACTGGTCCTCGCAAAGGACCTCGCAGAGATGCATGCCAATGTAAGAGAGGTGCTTTCTCACCTGCAGGCAGCTGGGTTCACTGTGACTCTGGACAAACTGCGTCTGTGTCAGAAAACAGTCAAGTTTTTGGGTTACATCATCACACCAGAGGGCATTGCATGTGATCCGGCCAAAACACAGCTGATCAGGGACTGGCCAACACCGACGTCAGTGACAGAGGTGAGGGCGTTCCTGGGATTGTGCTCGTATCTCAGAAAGTACATTCAGGATTTCGCTTCCCTGGCGAGGCCTCTCACGAAACTGACTGAAAAACGGGTCCCTTTCCAGTGGTCGCCCGAGGCGGAGACATCATTTCAAACAATGAAGGCCAAACTAGTCGCTCCGCCTATCCTGGCTCACCCTCGGCTGGAAAGTAGTGCCCCTTCGTTTGTCTGTGACACCGACGCTAGCGGGACGGGCCTGGGGGCATGTCTCTTGCAAGATGGCAAGGTGATCGCCTACGCGAGCCGTGCCTTGACTAAGTCAGAGAGGCAGTATTCTGCAACCAAACGGGAGCTTCTTGCAGTTGTGTGGGCAACACAACATTTTCGACACTTTCTGGTTGGACGGCAGTTTATACTGCGAACCGACCACTCCGCCCTGCAGTGGCTGTTTGGATTTCGCAATCCAGAAGGTCAGCTGGCTCGATGGCTACTACAACTGTCTGAGCTCGATTTTCGCATTGTCCACAGGACGTCCTCCCACGGTGACGCAGACGCTGTTGTCACGCTATCCCCACGCCTCGGGGTCAGGTGGTGAGGCGGCATACAAATGGGTTTGTGTTGCTGTCTCCCCAGAGGACACCAACGAACAGTTGACGGCTGCTGGACCCGGAGTTGGGGCGGTAGATGACAGCGCAGGCTCAGGTGCTTATCATGAGGGGCGCGCCCGCTGCTCCAGAACTCTCCAACGTAGAGGGCACGCCGGCGCCCTCGGTGGTCCGCGTCGCCGGGACAGCTCAAGGAACGGATCGCATAGTGTGCACCGTGTCGGGCATGTCTCAGGCGGACATTAGTCGTGAGCAGGATCGTGACGAGGGGGTGCAGGAAATAAAAGCCTGGAAAGCCAGCAAAACCCGTCCACTGGCGAAAAACTTGAAAACTGACGGTGCCCGCCGTTTACTGCGTGATTGGCGGTCGTTAATGATCAGGGGAGAGAAACACACCGTACTGTATAAGCGGGTACAGCCACACCGGGCCGCTCCAATGTGTTTGCAGATCGTCCTGCCCCAGCACCTGAGGAAGGAGGTACTGGACACCCTGCACGCCGGCTTTGGAGGTGGTCACCAGGGGGTGGTCAGATTGGAGAGCATGGTGCGGGAGCGATTCCACTGGCCGGGGCTCCAGCAGGATGTCAAAGACTACTGCAGGGAGTGTGCAGTTTGTGAGAGACGGCGAGATCCTCAGCCGACTCCATGCGCCCCACTGGGCTCGATGCAGGCCACTGCTTTTCTCGATCGGCTCGATATTGATCTCGTGTGTGGCCTACCAGTGACTGATCGGGGTGGATTTCGGTATGTGCTAACGTGTACAGATGCGTTCACCAGATTCATGTGGGCGATTCCCGTACCTGATCCGTCATTAGTGCCTTTGGTATTCCCAAGTACATCCACAGTGATCTCGGTCGGAATCTGACGGGAAACGTTATGAAACTGTTCTGTAGCTCTCTGGGGATTCGACAGTCAACCACTACCGCATACCATCCACAGGGCAATGCTTATTCTGAGCGCGGTCATCGTTTTCTCATGGATGCCGTGGCCAAGCTCAGCGCTGACCATCCCAGACGCTGGTCAGATTACTTGCCTGCCGCAGTGTTGGCTTGCAACAGCAACGTCAACAGATCCACCGGCCTCTCTCCGTATGAATGCGTGTTTGGGAGGCCTCCCACGCTGCCGGTGGACGTGGTGTACGGCGGAGCGAGAGTTCTGGCGTGTCCCAGCTCTGCAGTCTCAGCGGACATTCTCACCTACGTGTGCGGCCTGCAGCAGACGCTGGAGACCACCGACGCCATGGCTTTCAACGCCAGCGTTGCTTCTCACCAAGTGAGCAAAACGACACATGACGCGCATGTTCTCGAACACATGTACACGCCCGGGGACCGTGTCTGGATGCGTAGGGGAGGGTTCAAGAGAGGGGAGAGTCGGAAGCTGGCATCGGCATGGGATGGACCATACCAAGTAAGGGAAAAACTCCGCAGCTGGACTTACAGAGTCCAGAAGGAAGGGGGATCTAGAGAGTGTGTAGTGCATCACAATCGTTTAAAGCCATGTAACTCTGTGCCCACCCACGCTGTTGGTCGGAGCCGGCACCACAGCCCGACCGCCGACTGGTCGCCTGTTCGCGAGAGTGGTCCAACAGGACCGGGTGTACCTGCGCGGACTGATGTCGGGGCCAATCGTCGTTCTCGGTCTGACCGAGGGAGGCCGTCTCCCGTGTCGTCACGGCGTCCGGTGAATGTTCGCTTCCCGGAGCCACCGGCTGCACAAGCGGTCCCGAGTGACTCCGACCGTCTCCGCAGTGTACAGCCAGCGGGTCGGAGTCTGGCCGCGGATGGGGTTAGTGGGACCCACCCAGGTAGCGCCGCGCAGTCTCCCGGGATGTCGCAGCGACCTCCCGTCAATGGCTCTCCCCCGGCTGAGCTCGGTCGTCGCTCTGGACGAGTGCGGAGGCCGCCTGACCGATTTGGGAACGTTGTTAAATATTAGGTCCACTTCAAGTGTTGCAAGATATGGTCTTTATATTCGTAATGTTTCGGTGTAATGTATAATCCTCTGTTCCAGTAGGCGAGGGTCGTGTTTTGATAATTTGTCAAGTGACAGAGTGCATTATATGTTCATGCGAGTTCGTGATGTGTATACTTAAGGGATGCGTACTGTGTACTTTGAGTATAGTGCAGTTATGTAGGTGAAAGATGAACCACGGGGAAGAAAGAATGTCTGAAACGATTATTGAGTCGGTGTGAAGTCACTTTGGATTGTGTATGGTTGTCGGGACGACAATTTAAAAGGGAGGGGATAGTGTTGGGTGTTGCATTTTGTACCGGCCCGCCCATCCACCCGCCGTGCCGAGGGCCGAGGGGTATCTGGAGGGTGACCTTCAGATGCCCCGTGACCTGAGCCGGCCGCGGTCATTGGCGGGTCGGTGGGAAGCGGGCCGGGGATTGGTCCGGGCTGCGCCCCGGGTAAAGGGTGTCGGGGGCTGTCTGGCGCGGTGTCGGCATTCTTGGAGGAAATACAGAGAGGACTGGAGCTCGTGAGTGTGTCGGACCAGCGTGTAAGGACGTGCTAAATAGATAATGCGTATAAAACCGCTTGAATTATCAGTAAAAAAAACTTTGTCCTGGTTATCTTGAAATTTACACACAAATGGAGTCCGTGCCGAATGGACATCATATTCTGGAGTGTGACTTCGGCGCCAAGGGGGGGGGGGCCGTGGCCCCCATGGCCCCCCTTAAATACGCCACTGTATATATATATATATATATATATATATATATATATATATATATATATATATATATATATATATATATATATATATATATATATATATTATATATATATATATATATATATATATATATATATATATATATATATATATATATATATATATATATATATATATATATATATATATATATATATATATATATATATATATATATATATATATATATATATATATATATATATATATATATATATATATATAATATATATATATATATATATATATATATATATATATATATATATATATATATATATATATATATATATATATATATATATATATATATATATATATATATATATATATATATATATATATATATATATATATATATATATATAATATATATATATATATATATATATATATATATATATATATATATATATATATATATATATATATATATATATATATATATATATATATATATATATATATATATATATATATATATATATATATATATATTATATATATATATATATATATATATATATATATATATAATATATATATATATATATATATATATATATATATATATATATATATATATATATATATATATATATATATATATATATATATATATATATATATATATATATATATATATGATATTAATTTGTTTTGGCTAAACTATAAGCATGTTAATTATTATAAGTAAAATATATTTGGCTGGAGTCTTGTTTGCCAAGAAAACTTGCAGGCAGGGATTTCTCAACATGGGCTACAAAACTGATTGTTCAGTTCAAAACCCCCATTTTGAAGGTGAACTATTCCCTTCAAGTGTTTGGTAAACGTAAAAGTTATAAAGTATAAAAGTCAGTACGAACATTATCTTATGAAAACTGGTCGGGGAACTACGAGTCTAGGGGTGCGTTCGGAAAGCGACAAATTTCGCGAAATATTTCGCGAAATTTATCATGGTCGTTCGGTAGGAATTTCGCGAAAAATTCGCCGGGTTCACCGTATGTGTGTCATTTAGGTATTTAAACAATGATTTCATAACAATTATTTTTGGTTGGCAGCAATTAATTTGAGAGACTACTATTACTGTTGATCACAGATGACACAACAAATCAAGAATAAAAAAAAACATCACCATTGGCCATTGTCATCACCATCACTATAAGCAATTCAATATACAATTAATTATTGATAGGTTCACAAGTATGCATCTGGCATGACATGATATGCATCTGGAAGCATGCCTCATATTATAACACAGTTACCAATTATGAAAATCACATATTTCCATATATATCTGTGATTCTACAATCTACACTTACCCCATCTCCTCAATGTGGGCCGCCATCTTTGAAAACACCGCCGTGACATGCTCTGGCGATTCCACGTTATTTCGCGAAATCCCTCATTTCGTGCTCTCCGAACGGCCAATCGCAAAAGATTTCGCGAAATGCGTGGGAGAATGGCCCTTCCGAACGCACTCAAAACAAACAAATCAAATTAAGAACAAGTGCGCAATGTTTGTAGCCTACTAGAATGTCACCATATTTAGTTTACATCTAACGTTATTATACTATACTCCGGGTTCGGAACTAGGACTATTATATTTTCAATGATATTTGGAAAATGAAGATGAAAATAGCAAAATCAATCCGAACAATGTAAATTAAAATTGAAATGATAGACACAATTTCACAGAACATCCTCAGAATAGCTAATTATTGAGATCATATATACTTAATTTGAGCATGGGCTACAAAACTTTCAATATACCCTGATTTTATCCAGGGTGATAGAGGACGGGTGGAACGGATTTTAGTATGATTTATTTAGGATACTACTAGAAAAATACTAGATTCACTACTATATACTAGTTGTTTTTAGTTCCATCTAAACATGTGGTAGCTTTACCGAGGAGCGAAAGCCGCGCAGATATTACGATTGTTTACTCTTAGACACTGGCGGATCCAGGGGGGGCCAATCCGGCCATGGCCCCCCCAAAAGCCTGGAAGGGGGGGGGGGGCAACATGTCTTTTGCCCCCCCCCCCCCAAAAAAAAAAATATATATATATATATATATATAAATAACTGTAATATGAGCCTCAACGCATATAAAAAACAATACAATTCCGTGTTCTGTGAAATTTTAAGAAAAACAAATTAACAAGCTCATAAATAATGATTTCGTCGTCGACGAAGGAATAACTAGACCCACGACCAAGGGCGGATCCAGGGGGGGGCGAACGGGGCCATGCCCCCCCCCCCCCCCCCAAGCCTGTTTAAGGGGGGCAAACTATGTTTTGCCCCCCCCCCCCCCCCCCCCAAGACGTGAAATTTAATGCATGCTATATTTGCGTTTTTAGAACGGTACTGGGCATCCCAAAATTGTAGCAGTCAAAATCAAGCTAGCCTCAGTCAAAAACTGAAAAATTTCGCGCCGCTTCGGGGCATGACACAAGTTTCGCAATTGCATATACAAATTTGGAAAATTAATTCCATTAAGTGTCTTGCAGAGGCTCTCCTTGGCGGTAATTGCTGGCCCCAGGGCCAACTCTCTTCATAAAATATTATCTTTAAAGCGGGCTACATGTTTAGCTTGTCTGCAGAGTTCCGAAAAAGGCGACGCGAACGCAAAGACGCGGACTTCGGCAACCGGAAGCTGTTCCAGCGGTGCCCAACTTGTTGGCTCGAAGAGCTAATAGTGGGGACCAGGCCAGGACTATCTCCCCAAGCCATCTCCCCCAGGCTCCTCCAGATCCACAGGGACCATTTATGCGCGGAAATGTCGGTCTGCCTCTTGCTACTTTGAAACCATTTGCACCGTTACCAGTTGTTTGTTACAGTTCCGTACATAGGTATGTATACAGACTACAGTTATTATTATCATATGTACTATTGAGCGCAGACTGCCACCGGCCATCGTGATTTACTATCCGAGGAGTATATGAAAAACTACCTTCATTTCAACATTTTGCATCATACCGAGATGTGCAACCAGGAAAAGGGGTTACCTGAGGCTTGGCTCCACTCACGGTCTGGTTCCAATATTAAAAATGCGTTTTCTACGACCTAAAATTAAAATGTTCACGCCGCTTCGCGGCGTCACATCAGTGGCCATCGTCATAACGAAGCCATCGTCATCGTCTTCGTTTCGTCGTAACGCTGAATTGAATGAATAACATTTTTAGCTTATTATCCTCTACAAGGCTAAGAAGCTAAAAATGCCTATGTTTCTGGGTTTTATCAGGCAAACCCGAGAAGAAGAAAAAATCGCGCCGCTTCGCGGCGCTAAATAACAAGTACCTACTATAACATGCAAATCCACATTAGAAATGTCGCAAAGGCTTAAATACACGCATAACAAATTGGGGTACATTTTTTTTCATCATTTCAGCCGACCCCCCCCCCCCCCCCACTCAAAAATTATCGGCGACGCCCCTGGGTACAGCTGACAATTGACATAGTTTTTATCAGTGTAAGGCAATGTCGGAACAATACAAACTGCAAGCTGACATCTTTCCTTTTTCGATATCCCAAAAGGTCGAAAACCTAAAAAAAAAATGGGGAAAAAAATCGAAATCGTGTGGTTGCAAAATAAAGTGGCCCAAATCCGGGAAGAAATTCGAAATTGGGGGTAGGTAAGGTCCGCTAAAAAAACGGTTTGCCCCCCCCCCCCCCCCCCCCCCAAACGGCCGGCTGGATCCGCCCTTGCTCTTAGAGTAAATGAAACAATCGAAATGCATTGTAGATTATTCATATTTGTCGCTAGCTTCTGTAGACTGTGGGTACGTAAGGCGCTGTAAAGTTTTTAACTGTTAAGTTGTCGGGTAGAGCTTGATCTCTTCCATTTTCAATTTACTGTTTTTACCCGGCTATGCCCTACTGTGTTGTGCCTGGCTGTACCAATAGTAGGGAGAAGGGTAATTCAAATCATTTGGGGGCTGGCTAGTGGCTACCACCGTCTTCCTCGTGATTCCAAAGTGGCCGATCTTTGGTGGCAATTAATTCGACGAGATGCAGCAAGAGAAGAGGTTAAAGACCCTAGGAATTGCTTTGAACATTTCTGGAATCCTGCTTCAAAGAGCTTCACAGATTTGCCGCTGAAAGGACATATTCTAATGCATGTGCACAAAGACCAAAAAGATTATCATACAGCAAAGTGATTGTGATAGCCATGGCAGAGTTTGCTGCTTTCAACCCGGAACAAGCGCTCTGCTTTGTTTACAAGCCCGGCTTCAACTGTGCCACTGCCGCATGCACCAATTTCTGTGCCTGCTGACAAAACACTTGTACTGCACCTACTTTGTCGCAGCAGCAGAGCTGGCACTTGTTAGCAGGAGTATGATATGATTGCTGTAACAATGTTTTAATGATCATTTATGTGTTTCCATTTGTATTGCTTGGACGTAAATACAACATACATTTAAATGTTGAATCAAGCGTGAATCGATTAAAATATGTTTTTGATTCTTTGAATCGGAAAGAAGCAATTATCAAATGTGTATCCATGAATGAAGCGGTGATTGAATCATTCAGGTTCCAAAATGAATCGTGGTTGAATCGTTCCAAAAAAGGTTGAATCAATATTCAATAACCAGTCTGCAGTGTGATGACCTCAATATTGGCGTGTACCTAAAAGTAACCAATAAGTTCTATATAACTTGTCACAAGTTCCTTCTGGGCTCCACTGAGCGTCTGCTGCCATCTATTCACATATCTATTGGTGTCTAATTATTATTTTGAATAGGTTACCTGCATGGTCCGTGTCTCCAACTCCTGAGCGCCTCGACTGCCAGCGTCTTGCAGCGGCACATCGCGGGCAAAGAAGAGGAGGCGAGGTTCCTTCGTGTCGTGGACGAAGCAACGGATGTCCTCAACGCCAGCTACCCAGGCGACACAAAAGGTCTGCGGAGACGGAGAGGTTACCGTGGCAGCGATGAAGAAGAGAGGGCTATCTCAGCCGCTGTGACGGAGGCCACGCTGATGCGTGTCGGTACCGCACGGTGCATGTACCCGTTCCAGAGAGGGATGGTCATCAGCATCCGGTCGGTACGTGGCCTGTTCAAGGACCTCCAGGCAGAGTTCGGTGATGTGTTCGTCCTGACTCGCCGGCTCACGCAGGACAGGCTGTTAGGGTTGTTCGGCATGGTGAGAGGCCCGGGAGGCTCCAACCAGAACCCCACACCGACTGAAGCGAGGGCAAGGATTCGCCTGCTTACCCTCCTGTTCGTCATGCAGCGAGGCGTAAGTCCCGTCTGCAGAGACGGTGATCATGCGGCAGAGCCGGAGACTGGTGATCTGGAGGAGCAGCTGGATCAGGTGCTGGAGGTGGAGGCAACCGGCACCTCCGAACTGACGGCAGACCTGCTGGAGTTCACCGGACCGGTGGAGGAGGTGACGACAGCGAAAACAGACGGCGATAACGGGGAGGACATGGACGACCTGAGGGATGTGGCTGACCTGCTTCACCATGCAGAGGCGTCCCAGTCAGCAGCATGCCGCCCTGCTGCGTCGTCGGCCGCGCGGGACACGGTCACCGGTGTGTCCGCGACAGAGAGCGCCATGGCCTACGTCGCCGGCTACATCGCGAGGAAGAGGCCCGTCGACCGCTCCCTCTGTGTGCCATCCTCCGCCTCGGCCGAGTCGGTGCCTCTGCAGGCCCTGTGGACCAGGGTCGTCAGTATCGGCGGCCTGACGGTGCCCATGGAGACATTCTACGCCACCTTCAAGGAGGTGGAGGCGGTTTTCTGTGCCCACCACGCTCTGGAGCCCGATGGCTTAAGCCGAATGTCCGTGGCATCAAGGACTTTGTCGTGGTCCTCCAGGACAAGTTCCCACGCGTCCATTCCAAGATTCGCGCCTCCTTCGCCCGCGTCCGGACATTTATCAGGATGGGCAACATCAACAGGGCCCGACGCGCCGAGTCTCGGGCACGGTGAGGAGCGAGGAAGTGCTGGCACCACGCACAGTGCAAACTAGTGTATAGGCTGTAGTGAATAGACTGGACAGTTGCGCTCATTCACTCATGTCATGTTTTTCTCTTGTTTTGTTCATGTCGTTTTGTTGTCAACTTCTCAGGTACTGGCAGAATCGAGAGGGCTGTTTTATTTTGTACCGTAAGTCTGCTGAGGCCTGAGGTGCATGTTACTTCCGTTGTTCTGGTGTGTGTATAACAGGATACTGTGTGATTCGAAATCTGTTGCTAGATTTAACCCAAAGATATGGCATCCGAGATATTCAGTTGCATATTGTCGTGAGATCTGCTGGGATCCTAGATTCACCACTGATTGTATGTTGTGGTCTGATTATCACGGTATCATGTGTAATCCGATATCTGTCGCTTAATTTCACCCAGAGATTCACTGGTATCTAAGATCCATTGTTGCATTTGCTGTGAGGGCTGCTTGGATATCCGTCATTGCTTGGATATCCGTCATTTAATTGTGTGGAGGGATCTTCTTGAATCGGGCTTCAGTCTCTGGTAATCCATGTAGGAACAAGTTATCTCGTACGTGCGTCATCTTGTCTTTTGCAGCAATTGTGCCACTGTAGCTCCTACAATGCTGTTGTATTATTGCTGCTACAGTGCTTTCAATAATGATTTATTGGAGTAACTTTTCTTTCAATGGCTTGGTTGTCAGTTTTCGTAAAAGACAGAATGTGAAGTCGGAGAAACGAAGAAAAAGCTCGAAAGTATCGGGAAAACCAGTTGTCAGTTAAATGTTTTTTAACAATCTTCGAGCGAGTATATGTAATCAATGTGTATGTTTTGCTTTACTTACGTTTTAATAAGTCTATCAATCAGTGTAAAAGCTGGAAAGAGGTATTTCACAAATATATTCATATTGTATTCACTCATACACGCTACTACTTAGTAGTCACAGCTTGTCACACTAGCAGGTCGCGATATGAAATGACAAATGAGAAGGATAAATACGACAATTACCTATTAACAAGTTATCATCGCGGAATTACTAAATATCAAGCCGGAGAAGATGGTTTAAATCAAGTTAATTTCGACAAAACATTTTAAACAGTTTATTTGGTCGATAAAAACATAGTTATCGACCATCAAAAATAATATAACATTATTCCTGCGCTAAATCACCCTTACCCGAGCGGGATTCGAACCCACCACCCTCGCATCCGTAGTCTGATGCGCTACCGACTGAGCTATTGTCGCCGGCGCACCAGCGTCGCCAGAAACTGGCCAGACCGGCACGGAGTGCAGTCAAATCTTTACCCCTCACGCCCTAAGAATTCAGCTGGGTTAGGTGAAAAATAGTAGAGGAATTATCGCGAGATATTTGAACGATCCTTCTTTGGAGACTAGCTTCAGGCAAATCGGCTGAATAGAACTCTAGATACAGCTTCCCAAAGTTGGGCCATTTAACACGTGAACCCTATAGGCTAGTAGGAAAGTCACGCCCAAGAGCTATAGTGCTGCCAACTAACTTCGGAGGGGGCCGATTTTATCTACCGTGGCCAGAGTTGTGTTGGGAAGCCGAGGTCGTGTTTAAAGCTACTTTCTGAATTAAACGGGATATTGTAAGTTATTTTTAGAGAACTCACTCATTTTCATTTTGGTGGGTGACTTGGGATGCTGCATTTACTGTATTATCAGTGAAATAGGGTAAAGATCCAAACCGCGGACGATTTCGATGCCATGAACACAACCGTGACAACTCAAACTGCAATATTTCAATTTGTTATTTTACAATGTCATGTGAAATTAGAAAACTTGCTATCAATAGACACATTGAACATTTCTCTGTTCACTGACACCCTCAAATGATGATGGTAATACAAAAGTTGCTATGAAATGCTAAAAAGTAAAGAGCTTTGATTTCGCTGACTCATCCAAACCCCGGTCATCAAGAAGACCATGTTTTTTCTGACTGAGGTGGAAATTCATACCAAATTTCAGTCAGCTCAATTTAAAATTCAATCATGACAGCTGGAAAGATGAATCTTATAAAATTGTCCTTAATCATTACCTTTTGACAAAGCTAACAGACGATGACTACTATGACAATGCAATGCTTGCTTTTATTCAGGTGGAGATGTTGACATTTGTCAGCTGATTGTGTATTTAAAGGGATTATACAGTTTTTTCCCCAGAATAATTGAGTTGCATAGTAAAACATACTTATAAAGGTGGTAGAAGTCTCACAGTAGCCACATTTTTGCTGGAAATGACCTTCTGCACGTAAGGACATTCCAAAGTGTGTGGTGATGCCACCGCATATTTTCTGCAGGACCGGCTGAGGCAGAGCCAGTCATCTCTTTTATGCTAATACAAACACCTCACATTGGCATATTGCCGGTAAAATAAGTAATATTTGAAAGAAAATAAACTTCTTTTGTTCCAACGACACCAGCAGTTGCCTAGTTTTCCCATAAAATTATATATTTTGCATGAATTTTCATACCCAAAAATTAATATGCCACCTCCAAATTCTCAACGCTAAAGGCTGGAGATAAGAAAACCACAACACAAAACCTCAACGAACAGTGTGTAGTAATACAAAGTCCTGTCAGTTTTAAATTGCATAATAATTTTGTGATCCAGTGTAGGACTTGCAGATAATTAAAAACTCTAAAATTGATCTTAACCTGCGCACTGCAGGGGGGGGGGGGTGATTTCCGCCCCCCCCCCCCCCCTCAGGTTTTCAAAGATAGAGAAAAAACGGTGGTGTGCAGCGCTGCCGGATTTTGGTACACCTGTTAGGACATCAATTGCGCACACTTTGAAGAAAAAAATATATACTCAGGTCATCTCAGGTCAGGTCACCAGACCAGGTCAAGTGACCCCACCACCAAAAATGTTTGCAGTTGTGCCAAAGCCAGAGTTTTTCACCGATAAGGTTGAAACTTACAGGATGTCATGAGGGCATCATTACTTACAATTCGTTTATCTCAGAATTTTGATATCGGTGACCTAAGGTCAGGTCAATTTTGTAACCTCCCCATAATAAGGCAATGGGGAAATATACAAATGCTTCTTATTTCAAGGATATGCATGATATTAGTCCAATTACTTCTGTATCATGTTATTATAGGATATTCTTGATGATCCAAGTGTTAAGTTTTGTTCAGTGACCCCTATTGGGTCATTTGGGATCATGTGAGGTCACCATCACTTTTTTTGTCAATAACTCAACATAATGTAGATAGAGAAGTAAAACAGAAATCAATGTGTTTGTCTCGTCGAGACACGTCTTCCCATATGCAACATGCCCTACTTAGGTCACCACTTGACCTTGACCTGAGGTCAAATTGTTAAGTTGACTAAACAAGGTCACCATATATATAATTCAAATCGCCTTGACAGGATAAACACAATGGCATAAACAGTCGATGAAACAAACTGTTTACCACCCACTGCCAACTGAGAGGTGCAGTAATATTTTCATTATCTCTGCACACCATTCCACTAGGCCAATGTTCTGCATTTATGGATACAACATAACATTAAATACACATCATGGAATTTGTGCTGCAAAAGTATTTAAACTTTAAAGTAAATTGAAAATACATTTATTTTGACAGGATCGAAGTTGGCAAAATGAAAACTTCTACGTATGCTGAAGATGTATCAGTTGATCTCACAGGGTACACCCTCATTTTGGTAAGTCTGATACTGCTGTGCTGATACTTTTTTGTTTGGTATTATTGTTATTGCTTTGTTGCTTTTATATTGTTTTGATCATCCAACACATTTTGCAAGCAGCTGGTGTGAGTTGCAGAACTTCTTTTGACTGTTTTGCTCCTGATATAAGTGTAGGGGCATTTCAGTTTTATGTAGTACCTTTGTTATATGTATATTATAATATATAAATATAATTGATATATAAATGTCATCAAAGCTGAACAAGTGATCACCTGCATCAACCTTTTCTGTTCTCTCTCAAGCTGTCAAGCTGCTCATTTTTATTTGTTGATTGTTTTACCATTCAAATCAATTGCTGTAGGTACGAGTGTTTTGAATTGGGTGGTTTGTTTAATCCAAAGTTCAGTTAAAGCTTGAAATTTCATTCATAATCTCCTTGTTATATAGCATATACAGCTTTGTTTCTACCCATATTATTTGCTTCCAAGCCTCTTCACCAGGTGTTGGTTCACACTTAGCACATGTGTGTCTGCTGTTGTGGCTGTATGTGTCTGGCCCTAACCCCCAGTCTCTCATGTCTGTATGTGTGTCTGGCCCTGACCCCCAGTTTCTTGTGTCTGTATGTGTGTGGCCCTAACCCCCAGTCTCTCGGTGTCTGTGTGTGTGTCTGGCCCTACTCCCAGTCTCTCTGTGTCTGTATGTGTGTCTGGCCCTAACCCCCAGTCTCTCGTGTCTGTATGTGTGTCTGGCCCTAACCCCCAGTCTCTTGTGTCTGTATGTGTGTCTGGACCTATCCCCCAGTCTCTCGTGTCTGTATGTGTGTCTGGCCCTAACCCCCAGTCTCTCGTGTCTGTATGTGTGTCTGGCCCTAGCCCCCAGTATCTCGTGTCTATATGTGTGTCTGGCCCTAACCCCCAGTCTCTCGTGTCTGTATGTGTGTCTGCTGCTGTTGTGGCTGTATGTGTGTCTGGCCCAACCCCCAGTCTCTCGTGTCTGTATGTGTGTCTGGCCCTAACCCCCAGTCTCTCGTGGCTGTATGTGTGTCTGGCCCTAACCCCCAGTTTCTCGTGTCTGTATGTGTGTCTGGCCCTAACCCCCAGTCTCTCGTGTCTGTATGTGTGTCTGGCCCTAGCTCCCAGTCTCTCGTGTCTGTATGTGTGTCTGGCCCTAACCCCCAGTCTCTCGTGTCTGTATGTGTGTCTGGCCCTAACCCCAGTCTCTCGTGTCTGTATGTGTGTCTGGCCCTAACCCCAGTCTCTCGTGTCTGTATGTGTGTCTGGCCCTAACCCCCAGTCTCTCGTGTCTGTATGTGTGTCTGGCCCTAACCCCAGTCTCTCGTGTCTGTATGTGTGTCTGGCCCTAACCCCAGTCTCTCGTGTCTGTATGTGTGTCTGGCCCTAACCCCAGTCTCTCGTGTCTGTATGTGTGTCTGGCCCTAACCCCCAGTCTCTCGTGTCTGTATGTGTGTCTGGCCCTAACCCCCAGTCTCTCGTGTCTGTATGTGTATCTGGCCCTAACCCCCAGTCTCTCGTGTCTGTCTCTGTGTCTTGACCAGCCGTCAGTCTCTCGTGTCTATATGTGTGTCTGCTGCTGTTGTGGCTGTATGTGTGTCTGGCCCTAACCCCCAGTCTCTCGTGTCTGTCTCTGTGTCTGGCCCTAACCCCAGTCTCTCGTGTCTGTCGCTGTGTCTGGCCCAGCCGTCAGTGAGTGTGGGTAACGTGGGCCAGCTGGCCGTGGACCTCCTGCTGCACAACCTGCGCTGCCGCCGGGTCGGCGCCTTCAGCCACCCCAGTCTGCACGCTGTTGTCGGCAATCTGCCCGACTCCGACGACACCGGCGACACGCACCTCATGACTGCCATGGAAGGTACGGCAACACCAGACGGTCAAGAGTCAAGACTGGCGATTCTTGGAACTGCTTTAGACACGCTCTCTTGGGCCATGTAAGGCTACAGTCGTACATTCGTATTGGTATATAGTGGTGTTATGGTGCTTGTTTTATCCTGAGATGTGCATGATCAATCAACTGAGGCAGCCTTAGCAATGTGATTCATTGGAAGTTGACAAAGACTCAAGAAAATTGACAAACTCACATTTTATCGCTAGATTTGCGGGTTGGAAATGTCGGCCTAGCAAAGACGAAAATGCAGCTATTTTTGGTAGGCATTTGCGCATATCATGCTAGCTTTATGTTACGTTCTTTAGGTGAGTTGATTATGATGTACGTATTGAGGCGTATCCATACGTTTGCAGCTTACGTATGCGAGAAAAAGAAACTGCTCATCATCCAGATGCGTGCGCCCATATCGCCAGTAAGTGTTCGCACTCATCGCTGCGCTCATTTGGTATCGATGTATGTGGACTACTTTAGTTTGGCATCAATTTATATTTGTATCTGTGTCTGAAGTCTCGTAGATGTGACGATGGTGACCTTTGCTTTTTGATGTTTGTCTACTGCCACTCCTTTTTGGTTTGACACTATTTCGCGTTATTGCTATCTGATCATGCGTTTTATCTTGCATGGGCTGTGGTTTGCGACACTCAAATAGTTATTTGTGTCAATGTCATGAGCTTTGTAAGTAAAACATGTGTCTGGCCTGGTGTGTGACCCCGCTGTACCGTGTGCCACAGAAGGGCCGCCTGTCCCTGTTGTGTGACCTGGTGCAGTGGGCGGCGGCGCGGGGCCTGTGTCGGGCGCTGCAGCTCTCCAGCTGTCATGCCGCAGTCCGGCCAGACCCGGCCGCCCCGCGGCTCTGTCACGTGACCGCCGCCGGCGCTGACGTCAGCGGGCTGGCCGGCCTGGCGCCGCCGCAGCCGGAGATCCCGCGGCCAGAGGGCGACGCACACCTGCCACCGCCGTATCTGCCCGGAGCGGGATTCACCCCCGACCTCCACCGCGCCTGGTAAGCACCCCCGACCCCTACCGCGCCTGGTGAGCACCCCCGACCCCTACCGCGCCTGGTGAGCACCCCCGATCTGTACCGCACCTGGTAAGCACCCCCGACCTCTACCGCGCCTGATGAGCACCCCCGACCTCTACCGCGCCTGGTAAGCACCCCCGACCCCTACCGCACCTGGTGAGCACCCCCAACCAGCTCTACCGCGCCTGGTGAGCACCCCGGCCTGTACCGCACCTGGTGAGCACACCCGACCCCTACCGCACCTGGTGAGCACCCCCGACCAGCTCTACCGCGCCTGGTAAGCACCCCCGATCTGTACCGCACCTGGTGAGCACCCCCGACCAGCTCTACCGCGCCTGGTGAGCACCCCCGACCAGCTCTACCGCGCCTGGTGAGCACCCCCGGCCTGTACCGCACCTGGTAAGCACCCCGACCCCTAATGCGCCTGGTGAGCACCCCCGACCAGCTCTACCGCGCCTGGTGAGCACCCCCCGATCTGTACCGCGCCTGGTGAGCACCCCCGACCCCTAATGCGCCTGGTGAGCACCCCCGGCCTGTACCCGACCTGTACGGCACCTGGTAAGCACCCCCGACCCCTAATGCGCCTGGTGAGCACCCCCGACCTCTATCTACCGCACCTGGTGAGCAACCCCCGACCCCCAACGCGCCTGGTGAGACCCCCCGACCTCTACCGCGCCTGGTGAGCCCCCCCCCCCCCCCCCGACCTCTATCGCATCTGGTGAGCAACGCCCGAGCTCTACCGCGCCTTGTGAATACGAGCACGGGAGGGCACTATAGGGTATTGCGACTGAAATTGCTGCTGGAAGCTTTAAGAGGCTTCTAAAACGATTGGATTCAAAAGACTTTGGTTAAAATGTTTTGTGTTTGTTTTGTCAATAGCTTGGATTGAATAAGCATTGTTGCTGAATCGGCAGAGCAACTTATGATTTAACCATTATTTTAAAGCATTATAGGTCTAGTACCTGTACCCGCGTAACCTGACGGGTTTCTTTTGGTTTCTCAGTGAGGCAGCTGGGTTTCCGTACACGTGCCTGTTGCGACATACTTACGAAGGCAACAACATTCCGGAGGCGGTGGACATCTGCAACTGTCTGGACTCGTGGCTCAGTCTGCTGGACGTGAGTTTTTGACTTGTGTTGAGATACGGCTGTTGAGTCGTTATTACTGGCTTTAGCGCGCCACTTACTGCCTCACTGCAAATTAATGCATACAAGTTCAGTTCACTTGCGAAGGAATGTAACAAACTCGGCATTCCGTTGTCAGGATTGTGTGAACTCCATAGCGTCAGTGTCGTTTCTGACACTATTGTCGTAGCCAGATTGTTTGCTAGATGATCTGCCTGCATTTTAGGTGTGTTCTCATGTTGTTGTTTTTTTGTGCGTTCCCGGCATGAGTGATCCCGCTGATTGGTTCTTTGTGAGTCCACGTATTTTTTCAGTTTGTACCAGTGCGGTGTGCGGCATCTTGGTATATCAGCATCTTGCCGTGTACGTGCCTGACACTGTATGCTTGACCACTGTGCAGGAGGAGCCGAGATCGCGGCCCGACCCTTCCTCGGTGCTGGGACGCTGGCGGACACCGCCCACCTGGTCCCACCTGTTCGGCTCGGCCCCAGACGCCACTCTGTACTGAGATCTCAGAGGACACCGGTACCGCCACTCTGTACTGAGAAGGGACATCTCAGAGGACACCGGTACCGCCACTCTGTGCTGAGAAGGGACATCTCAGAGGACACCGGTACCGCCACTCTGTACTGAGAAGGGACATCTCAGAGGACACCGGTACCGCCACTCTGTGCTGAGAAGGGACATCTCAGAGGACACCGGCACCGCCACTCTGTACTGAGAAGGGACATCTCAGAGGACACCGGTACCGCCACTCTGTACTGAGAAGGGACATCTCAGAGGACACCGGTACCGCCACTCTGTGCTGAGAAGGGACATCTCAGAGGACACCGGCACCGCCACTCTGTACTGAGAGGAGACATCTGCGACTGCCAGGTGCCCCTTTTCTGACTGAACGTCACTTTGCAGTGACCATGTCTGAACGTCGGCCCTGGCCAGACACGGCCGGGGCGGTACAGCCGGCCAGCGGTGGTGGCCGGGTGCCACATTCCCATATCCCACACTGCGCTGGGGCATGCCAAGTGGACAGAGACACTACCTGGTAGTGGCTTTTCATTCCGTTTAAGAAACGTGTATCGCAGGGCTGCTTTTGTGAACTTGAACGAACACGTCGGCGATTTGTGATATTGCATAATGGAATGTCTATTGTTATCGCTGATCGGACATATATGCACAAAAGTCACAGCCAGGCTATCCATCGGTATAGAACATCCCTGTGAAAACTGTGTGAAAACGTGACAGTTTCAAAGGCTTATTAATTTGTGTTTTAGGTGGCAACCAAAAACAGCAGGAACAACTAGGAACGATACTCGTTTGACGTTAAATCGCGTGATTAATGCGTTGTCTACTGACATGTACTCCCAACGTTCATTGGCATGGTTGCACCGATAAGTATCGTTTTCCGAGATACGGGACACTCGCACAAGATACATCGCGACTCTGGCCCACGAAACAAGGAAATGAGAATCGTGCACTAGTTTGAGGTAATCTCTCTGCATGACTTGTCCCATGTCGTTGATAATCTCAATTAGTCTTATCCTATTCCTGCCTGAATCCCTATCTTCACTAAAAATTGTTCCGCGCCTCATCATCCAGTGAGTACATTCCACGCCACTATCCCTATCCTCAAACGTCACCGCACATTCTGTGCTGTGCATCGTAGCCGGCATTACCCTCTGCCGCCGCGTTCCAGCCCCGCCAGTGTATCCTCAACTGCCTTGACCAGCTGCGTCCGGTACTTCTCCAGGCTATGGTCCGTGTCCGTGTACCGGTAGTACCTCTCCCGGCACTCATCGCTCAGGTCTGCTGGGCACTCGGCGCGGTAGTGGTGCAGCAGCGCCTGGGCCGGCACCACGCGCGCCTCGTGCGCCATATATGGGTACAGCGGCCGCAGCGCGTAGTGGTTAAACACAGTCAGAGCGCCTCGGGTGCTGACGAACGCCTTGCTGCTGAGGCCTCGGCCGCTGATGTTGGCGCTGCGCTCCGTGTGACGCAGGACGTGGAACTGATCCGGCAGGCTCGGGTCCGGCGTCTGCGTCAAGTTGTCGAAGAAGTAGACGTGCCGCACGGAGAGTGAGGCGAAGCGGTGCAGGAGCCGCGGGTTGACCTCCTCCAGGTGAGCGATCATCTCAGGCCAGGTACGGTACCGCAGCGGGACCAGTACCTCGTCTACATCCAGCGGTACGACGAACCGGTACCGGTACAGGCCACGGTACAGACAGTCGTTGTAGTGCACCAGCTCGTGGCGCCGCTTCTGCCAGGCTGCTACTCGGAGGTATCGCCGCCGCGCCGATGGGTAGTTGGGCTGGAAGCCGGGGAGAGTGACGTTCACCACTGTTGCCAGGCCAGCTGCCTCGTAGTGCGCCAACACCCGCGTCACCGCTGGAGCCGTATCATACCTATAAAACACGAACGCGTCCGCTCCTAGCAGGCGCAGCAGCTCAATCCACTCCACCAGCCTACCGGCCCACTCTGGACCCAACTGCAGGCCCTTCACACAGACGGCGAACCCCTGGCGGCGGGGGGCGGTCGCGCTGCCGGCGCCGTGGCGGCGCCGCGTCCACTGGCAGGTTCGTATCCGCCGCTGCGCATGGGGTAGGCGTCAGCGCCACGGAGCCCGGCAGCTCGTCCCCCCGCAGAGGACACGACACGAGCACTGGGTCGAATAGTCGCCCGACGTTCTGCGGATCCCAGCGGCGCTCCCAGATCAGCTGCACCTGCGCCGGCACGCTCTCGGTCAAGTTCTGAAACCGTAGCTGGCAGTAGAGTGGGGATTCCGAGCGGCCTTGGTACCCGTCCCTCATCGCCACCACGCGTACGTAGGTGAACACACGGCGCCGCGCGCGCAGACGCCGGTCCGGGTAGGCGGCCAGTGCGTAGAAGGACGTGTTGAACGGGTGCTGCCAGTTCTCGTTGTTGAGGAAGACCGGCAGTTGCTCCGGGTTGTCACACGTCTCCCACTCTTGAGTGAAAAAGTCACGACGCAGGAGGCCCTCCAGAGTGTCCGGCTGGTTGGTGGTGGGAGGTGGTTTGGGGAGCAGCGGCCGCGGACCGGCTGTGAGGAACGCCCCGGAGGCTGTCCAGCGGAGGTAGAGGAGCACCGAGAGGCTGGCGGTGGCCGCCAGCAGTGCCAGCAGGCGGCGCGGCGTCGCCAGCCGGCCGCCGCGGTCACGCGTCATCGGACTAACGGGGGGCCTCCCGGAGTGCACGTGCTCACTGGTCACGCGCTTCTGGCTGTCGGGTTCAGACTGCGCTTCATGCTCCTGAACTCAGATGATTGGTTTCCTGTCGGGAGACAGTGATGCGTTTCATTTCCACCGAAGCCGCTACAACAGTGATAAAAACAATGGTAAAAGCGGAAACTGCCGGATAAACCAAGCTGGTCGGTCTCTCGTACATCCAAAACATAGACTCTCTCGTACATCCAAAACATAGACTGATTAACAGCATGGTAAAACGTATCGACAGGAGCACGGTTTCACGAAGTCTTTTCACATATCACCGTATGATCTCGGTTGGGAAGTCATTGGGTCCGAGACAGGTCAGGGACTTGGATTTAAACAGTCCTAGCGTCAGTGTACTAGCATTGGGAAATTTGAGTGTAAAATGACACCCTATGGATACTATTTTTCCACTCTTTTTCCTGAGTTTTACTGTGAATTTTCCACTCCTTATTTTAAAATGTATTGGATAATTGGAAACCTGATACTGATGTATGTAATGATAGGGACAGCCTGTGGACGAAAAGACAGGTAAGAATTGGCATAGGTAATAAACTAATTTTGGTGAGCAGGTAATTGGGTGATAAAGCCTGGTACATATGCTTTTTGGTTTAATTTTCCTCAATTTATACTTATTGTTAGTCAGTTTTCCACTCCGCACCCCAGCTCCAAAGCAATTCTAGGAGCCTGCCTAGCGTAATCCATATGCTCTACGGCAATCACTTCACAAATTGATTTTTTTTGTCGACCCGGACCGATGATTTACGTGATAAATGCAAGCCCGTCGGCGCTGCAGCCAAAGTCGACATCCGAATAACATTCAAAGGAACAATCCAGATTGCGAATGTCCCGAAATCCTCTGTTGCTCTCGCCTCTCACCTGCACGGTGTCTGCTCTAGGCTCAGTCACTCACGACCCTGGCCGTGACCTTGAACGCCGCTCTCCGTGAAGTGATGGGCTGGCCAGTGAACGCCGAACAGCTGGGTGTTTCGACGCACGTGGGCGCGTGGGCTTGCAGACACCCCGCGCACAGCCAGCCGCTGCCGCCGCACGCCGCCACAGCACGGCGGTTACGACTTACGAGCCATCGCACAGACCGCTCTCGCCGCGGCCCACCTGCCTCGCCTCAGGCGGATCGCTTACACTGCCATCTGTTGTCGAGTTGGATTACCACAGCTTCCTGGCGCTCGGCGAGACAATCTGGCCTCTTGTGCCAGCCTGTTCAGGTCTGTCTCACCTGATGCCTGTTCACGACCACCTGCGGTTCGGCGGTTTCCAGCAGGCTCTAGCCCCGTCCCTTTCCTCAGGCGTCTCTTGAACACACGGACATGTCATCCTGTGGTTGCTCCGTGCCACCCACTGAACTCTATAATAAACCCTAGGTGCCAACCGCAGCAGTGTGACGTCATACCGTTCTCCCCATCCCCACTTTTAGTTACCTCACCGTCTGCCGACCACTGCTGACCGCCGAACCGCAGCCAACCGCATGGTCCGTGAACACTGAACAGGCCGCTGATCACCTACAGCACCGAATGGCACGACTCACGTTAAAATACAACTGGAAACCGTTCTTCGTAATGTCGGGCCATCTCACATGAGTTGACCCGGATCCTTCTCATCCCCATGTTGAAGTGACGGTGATAACATTCAATAGTTTACCTCCAATAAGATTCCTGCGATGTTTTATTTTCCCAGTAAGGCACACGACAAGGCAGCAACAAGTTTCGCAATTCAACAGGACACTATGGCAACGATAATGTATACGTAAAACAGTAAACATCGTCTTTTAGCAATCATTCATTAAATATCGAACAAGGTATTTGTGTCATCATATTGAACGTGACCGCATAAGCGGGCGACATGATCTCCAAATTATTGCACATACGTTATTGCAGATCAAAGATATTACGCATCAGTTTTGCCGAAATTGATAGTTTACCAATGTCAACTGACAACACGACGAACGAGGCACATGGACACTCGCAATAAAATGTAAACGAGCTATGCGTACAACCAACGCAAGATATAAAGATATAAACGTATCAAAACCATATGCCGAGTGGGCGCCGAACGAATTCTGCAGCCGGTGCGCTCAAAATCCATAATAATCATAAAAACCATTTACCAGTATTTACTATCAAGTATCGATCCTTCCCCGATTACAATAAGCTCGATTAATATTGGCACCACATATAACAATAACGACATACACTATAGGTCTTTTGAAATACTCGACCTTCAAACTATATGAATACTGTAAACAAATCCGTTTCTTGGGAGCGGTTTCGCCTGAGATAATACATGGCACCCGATTAATTCGCTCAAAACCAACCCCCATTAACAATGCGGGTTCACACCACCCACACAACCCATCCCAACGCGCGAAAGGTAGATGGACACATGAAAGCCCAACAGCAATAAAGAGTCCCATCATGTTTGCATGCAACTGGCCAAGTACGGACGCCACCGGGGGTAACAAAACACATATTCCTTGCCCAGTTCACCCCGCTGGACCGCTGAAGTGTGTGCGCAGCACAGGGCACCAGAGACGCGTCTGGCACGTACACCACACCTGGCGTCCCACGGCACCTGGAGGACGATCCCCTCCGCCTGCCTGTCCTCATCTCCCGTCTGACACCGCCCAGTCGGAGCAGCTGACCAGGACAGCTGACTGGCGCCGCATAAGCCGCAGCAGCTGGCTCTCCAGCTCCGTACAGCAGCTGCAGCGTCTGTCTGTCGGCGTCTCCCGTCTGACACCGCCCAGTCGGAGCAGCTGACCAGGACAGCTGACTGGCGCCGCATAAGCCGCAGCAGCTGGCTCTCCAGCTCCGTACAGCTGCTGCAGCGTCTGTCTGTCGGCGTCTCAGAGCCGGCCCGTCATCTGACCAGCCGGCCCCTCATCTGGCCAGCCGACCCGTCATCTGACCAGTTTGTCTCAGAGCCGGCCCGTCATCTGACCAGCCTGCCCGTCATCTGACCAGCCGGCCCCTCATCTGACCAGCCTGTCTCAGAGCCGGCCCGTCATCTGACCAGCCGGCTCGTCATCTGACCAGCCTGTCTCAGAGCCGGCTCGTCATCTGACCAGCCTGTCTCAGAGCCGGCTCGTCATCTGACCAACCTGTCTCAGAGTCGGCTCGCCATCTGACCAGCCTGTCTCAAAGCCGGCTCGTCATCTGACCAGCCTGCCTCAGAGCCGACTCGTCATCTGACCAGCCTGTTTCAGAGCCGGCTCGTCATCTGACCAGCCTGTCTCAGAGCCGGCTCGTCATCTGACCAGCAGGCTCGTCATCTGACCAGCAGGCTCGTCATCTGATCAGCCAGTCTCAGAGCCGGCTCGTCATCTGACCAGCCTGTCTCAGAGCCGGCTCGTCATCTGACCAGCAGACTCGTCATCTGACCAGCAGGCTCGTCATCTGACCAGCAGGCTCGTCATCTGACCAGCAGGCTCGTCATCTGACCAGCCTGTCTCAGAGCCGGCTCGTCATCTGACCAGCCTGTCTCAGAGTCGGCTCGTCATCTGACCAGCCTGTCTCAGAGTCGGCTCGTCATCTGACCAGCCTGTCTCAGAGTCGGCTCGTCATCTGACCAGCCTGTCTCAGAGCCGGCTCGTCATCTGACCAGCCTGTCTCAGAGCCGGCTCGTCATCTGACCAGCCTGTCTCAGAGCCGGCTCGTCATCTGACCGCACAGCCGCCACCAGTCGGGCCGCTCCGTACAGCCCGGGGTGGACAGGAACGACTGGAACATCCGCTCGTATACCTGCCGAGAAATACAGCAACAACGCATCATCAGCGGCAAAACGCAAACTGGCCACGGTTTGGTGGCACTATAACAGATGAATCACCATTGTTGTACAATCAGATCATAAAACAGCGCCAGTGTCGCGTAGTACGACCATGGTCGAAGTGAGGCCTATCGTTTCTGTCTGGCTGTCCGAGTGTTCGAGGCAATGAGCGTCACCAGTCAGTTGGATGTCCTCACCCGTTCGAGTGTCTATTTGTCCGTGTTTCCTAACAAGTTTCCCGTGTTACGTGTTTTCGCAGTGTCCTCATCTGCCCATCCGACCATCCTCACACTGCCCATCTGAGTGTCCGAGGCAGGATCGGAGCAGGAAGTCGTCGGCGGAGCGATCACGTCCACCAGCGTCATGAAGTCCGGCTTCAGGGCGGCGCAGCAGCTCCCGGATGGGTCCTCTGCACGGCACTGAATCTGCGCCCCCGTCAGAGTACGAGCCTGGCCAGAGCGGCGGGACATGTCAAAATACAGGCGAGCCTGGCCGGCACTGATCTGCGCGCGCCGTCAGGTACGAGCCTGGCCAGAGCGGCGGGACATGGTCAAAATACAAGGCGAGGCCTGGCCGGCACTGATCTGCACCCCCGTCAGGTACGAGCCTGGCTAGCGCGGCGGGACATGGTCAAAATACAGGCAACTGTACTACCCTGGATATAATAGTGGACTGGAGTAGGAGGGCACAAGTAAGATAAATGTATCGGTGGGGACACAAGTATAGACGGAGCAAGGTTTTGATCAAGATAAATCTCTTCACAAACAAACAAAATCCCGATAAATAGGGCAAGACGCGCCTGCAGTGATTTCCATCTCCGGCTCTGCAGCTACCATATTCTGCAGCTCAATCTCCACAGTACCGACCTGCCGCCAGATTAGGCGATGTAGTTTCTCTCCAGCGACCAGAGTCCGTACAGCACCGCCAGACGGGTCATTGACCTGACGGTGGTCGGCTCGTCAGGAGATTCGGGCCACCTTCTCCGAGAACCGCCG
>JAXIVJ010012777.1:0-39240 GCA_036785665.1 Chirona hameri | reverse complement strand
GGAACAATTATGATACGAGTAGTAACAACAAAGCCACTCATCGGCAAAGCATTCATGCTAAAAATACAACCCTAGCAGCACCGCTGCCTCATCTTATCCACCGGTCCCTGCCACCATACCGGAGCAGGAGACGCGCAGGAGACGCGCAGGAGACGCACCTGATACGCGTGAGGCCTCGTCCGAGACCAGCTGACCGTTGCTCTTCCTGTCCCTGATCTGGGCTGGCTCCTCGGCTCCGTACGGCTCGAACAGGAACGGCCCGGAGCCGGCGGTGGCGGCGGTGGCGGTGGCGGTGGCGGTGGCGGCGGTGGCGGTGGCGGCGGTGGCGGCGGTGGCGGCGGTGGCGGCGGCGGCGGTGGCGGCGGCGGCGGGGGCGGGGGCGGGGGCGGGGGGCGGGGGCGGGGGCGGGGGCGGCGGCGGCAGCGAGGGCGGTGGCAGTGGGTGGAGGCGGGGTCGGAGCTGACACCGACACGTCCCTGTTACTGCGGGCGGCCGGCAGCAGGCGCTTCACGAACTCGGTGTATTGTGAGCCGGGCTCGTAAAGTCGGCTAGACTCGCACAGCGTCTGAAACTGCGGCGAGGCGGTCAGAACAGGCACTCGCCCGGGCTGGAAGAGCCGGCTAGACCGGGCTCGAACAACCGGCTCGAATCGTACAGCGTCCGAAACTGCGGGGCGCGGGCGACAGTCAGACCCGGGCCTCGAACATGGGATAAGATCCGGGCCTCGAACATGGGATAAGATCCGGGCCTCGAACATGGGATAAGATCCGGGCCTCGAACATGGGACCCGGGCCTCGAACATGGGATAGAGTCAATCCCGGGAGCCCACACTAGCCGGCACATTACGGTACCAACCACACCACACACATGTTAACACATACAGCTATTACATGTTAAGAGCCTACTCCAAACAGGGTAACTGACTCGGTTAACCCACGCGGCGCTGGGGGGTAAATTTTACCCCCCCTCCCGGGTTTTCGCTATAGATTCAAATCTACACTAGATATCGACGCGAAACTTTCAGTACCTTATCTGGCATCGATTTGACGTCTTAAGATAAATTTTGGAGAAAATCGGTCGAGAAGTTTTTGCGAAAATAGCGTTTTAATGACGTCATGTAACGCCATTTTCGGTCCAAAATGGACGAAACTTTGATCAATTATAGAACAGCGAGTATTGAAGCAAATTGCAAACAAAGCACGTCAAAAGGAAGGAAATGACATTCTCTACAAGATGGCTATCTCGGATTTGCACAATTTTGATTTTCTGATCCCCAAAATGCAAAAAAAAATCGTTTATATTTTTTTTAAAGTTTACAAAATCCAAAATTGTAAGAATTTTCAAAAAACTGGAAGATATGTCAGATAACCATCTCTAATGAGTGACTATTCCAAATTTCAAACAAATATCTATATTTTTGACCCCCAAATGACACTAATAAGTGTTCAATGTGATGGACGCATTTTAAAAAAATCGCAAATTTTGACATTTCTAGACATCGTACACAAAAACAAATTGCACCATTGGATTGCTGTGGCAAAACTGAACCGTAAACATGTGTCGGTTATTGCAAATTTTGGATTTCAAAATTTGACCTTTTTTGCCTGATCTTGACCTGACCTTGAGGTCAAATGTCAAAATAACCATTATTTTTGGATTCTACGTCTGACATAACCCATGAGACATGTGTCACATGGGTTTCATATTATTTTTTCACAGTGTGACCTTTTGTGACCTGACTTTGACCTTGACCTGTACTTAGTATGATATTCATACTCAAGCATTACCCTCTCCTTATATTTAGAAGTGTTTTGGCAGAGTTTCGGCGCGCTGCTGTTGATAGTCCGGTCTCTGCAGCCAATAATCTCGAAAACAGGTGGTTTTGACCTTTGACCTGACCCTGACCTGATATGTGACCTTTTAAATAAAATTTTAAGAATTACTTAGAATCTTCCCATCGAGAGCTTCCGATCTCCGCCTTGCGCGTCTCGCTGCGATTATTGGTTCGGGAGATAAGAGGGGGGTAAAATTTACCCCCCAGCGCGGCGCGTTCGGATGGAGACCCCAGCGCCGCGCGGGTTAAGCCTCGCCCTGGTGGGGGTCATTTTGCCCCCCTCATCCCTGTGGTGTTTCGGAAATAGCGGGAAAACGGCGGCGCGCGGTGCCTCCACATTTGGCACAGCTGTTTGGGCATCAATTACCCACATTGTGTGGAAATTTTGATCTCAGGTCATCTTCGGTCAGGTCATCAGGTTACTTTAAGTGACCTTACTTCCACAAATGTTTGCGGTCGTGCCAAAGCCACAGTGTTGGTCCGATATATTTTATACTTACCGGATTTCATAAGGTCATAAGTACCTTCCATTCCTTTATCTCGTATTTGTTATATCGGTGACCTAAGGTAAGGTCAATTTCGTGACCTCCCCATTATGTCAATGGGAAGATGTACAAATGCTTCCTATTCAGGGAACATGCATTAGATCAGACCAATTCTTTCAGAATCATGTTATTTTAGCTCATTCTTGGTGACCCAGGTGCAATTGTTGCTAGGTGACCTCTGCAAGGTCAGTTGAGACTTGAGGTTATCTGAGGCAGGGGCGGCGTCACCGGGCGGGGGGGGGGGGGGGCGGGGGACGCATCCCCCTATCTTCAGATAGCGGGGTACAGTACCCCCTATCCCAGCAACCTTTCGCTGGAAAAAATGTACTCCGTGTATATATTTTCCTTCATGTGTCGCCAATGTTTTCCATGTTGAAGCTCAATCAAATTTGGTGACATGACATTTACCCACAAATATGACGATCATGAGACCATGGACTACTCTGCCATGCTGAAAATTATGCGTTTTTAATCTAGCATGTGGATGGTGTGTATGTAGCGGGATGCATGTGGATGGTGTGTATGTAGCGGGATACATGTGGATGGTGTGTATGTAGCGGGATACATGTGGATGGTGTGTATGTAGCGGGATACATGTGGATGGTGTGTATGTAGCAGGATACATGTGGATGGTGTGTATGTAGCAGGATACATGTGGATGGTGTGTATGTAGCGGGATACATGTGGATGGTGTGTATGTAGCGGGATACATGTGGATGGTGTGTATGTAGCGGGATACATGTGGATGGTGTGTATGTAGCGGGATATATGTGGATGGTGTGTATGTAGCGGGATACATGTGGATGGGGTGTATGTAGCGGGATACATGTGGATGGGGTGTATGTAGCGGGATACATGTGGATGGGGTGTATGTAGCGGGATACATGTGGATGGTGTGTATGTAGCGGGATACATGTGGATGGTGTGTATGTAGCGGGATGCATGTGGATGGTGTGTATGTAGCGGGATACATGTGGATGGTGTGTATGTAGCGGGATACATGTGGATGGTGTGTATGTAGCGGGATACATGTGGATGGTGTGTATGTAGCGGGATACATGTGGATGGTGTGTATGTAGCGGGATGCATGTGGATGGTGTGTATGTAGCGGGATACATGTGGATGGTGTGTATGTAGCGGGATACATGTGGATGGTGTGTATGTAGCGGGATACATGTGGATGGTGTGTATGTAGCGGGATACATGTGGATGGTGTGTATGTAGCGGGATACATGTGGATGGTGTGTATGTAGCGGGATACATGTGGATGGTGTGTATGTAGCGGGATGCATGTGGATGGTGTGTATGTAGCAGGATACATGTGGATGGTGTGTATGTAGCGGGATACATGTGGATGGTGTGTATGTAGCGGGATACATGTGGATGGTGTGTATGTAGCGGGATACATGTGGATGGTGTGTATGTAGCGGGATACATGTGGATGGTGTGTATGTAGCGGGATACATGTGGATGGTGTGTATGTAGCGGGATGCATGTGGATGGTGTGTATGTAGCAGGATACATGTGGATGGTGTGTATGTAGCGGGATACATGTGGATGGTGTGTATGTAGCGGGATACATGTGGATGGTGTGTATGTAGCGGGATACATGTGGATGGTGGTGTGTATGTAGCGGGATACATGTGGATGGTGTGTATGTAGCGGGATACATGTGGATGGTGTGTATGTAGCGGGATGCATGTGGATGGTGTGTATGTAGCGGGATGCATGTGGATGGTGTGTATGTAGCGGGATACATGTGGATGGTGTGTATGTAGCGGAATGCATGTGGATGGTGTGTATGTAGCGGGATACATGTGGATGGTGTGTATGTAGCGGGATACATGTGGATGGTGTGTATGTAGCGGGATACATGTGGATGGTGTGTATGTAGCGGGATACATGTGGATGGTGTGTATGTAGCGGGATACATGTGGATGGTGTGTATGTAGCGGGATACATGTGGATGGTGTGTATGTAGCGGGATACATGTGGATGGTGTGTATGTAGCGGGATACATGTGGATGGTGTGTATGTAGCGGGATACATGTGGATGATGTGTATGTAGCGGGATACATGTGGATGGTGTGTATGTAGCGGGATGCATGTGGATGGTGTGTATGTAGCGAGATACATGTGGATGGTGTGTATGTAGCGGGATACATGTGGATGGTGTGTATGTAGCAGGATACATGTGGATGGTGGTGTGTATGTAGCGGGATACATGTGGATGGTGTGTATGTAGCGGGATACATGTGGATGGTGTGTATGTAGCGGGATACATGTGGATGGTGTGTATGTAGCGGGATACATGTGGATGGTGGTGTGTATGTAGCGGGATACATGTGGATGGTGTGTATGTAGCGGGATACATGTGGATGGTGTGTATGTAGCGGGATACATGTGGATGGTGTGTATGTAGCGAGATACATGTGGATGGTGTGTATGTAGCGGGATACATGTGGATGGTGTGTATGTAGCGGGATACATGTGGATGGTGTGTATGTAGCGAGATACATGTGGATGGTGTGTATGTAGCGGGATACATGTGGATGGTGTGTATGTAGCGGGATACATGTGGATGGTGTGTATGTAGCGGGATACATGTGGATGGTGTGTATGTAGCGGGATACATGTGGATGGTGTGTATGTAGCGGGATACATGTGGATGGTGTGTATGTAGCGGGATACATGTGGATGGTGTGTATGTAGCGGGATACATGTGGATGGTGTGTATGTAGCGGGATACATGTGGATGGTGTGTATGCAGCGGGATACATGTGGATGGTGTGTATGTAGCGGGATACATGTGGATGGGGTGTATGTAGCGGGATACATGTGGATGGGGTGTATGTAGCGGGATACATGTGGATGGGGTGTATGTAGCGGGATACATGTGGATGATGTGTATGTAGCGGGATACATGTGGATGGTGTGTATGTAGCGGGATGCATGTGGATAATGTGTATGTAGCAGGATACATGTGGATGGTGTGTATGTAGCAGGATACATGTGGATGGTGTGTATGTAGCGGGATACATGTGGATGGTGTGTATGTAGCAGGATACATGTGGATGGTGTGTATGTAGCGGGATACATGTGGATGGTGTGTATGTAGCGGGATACATGTGGATGGTGTGTATGTAGAGGTATACATGTGGATAGTGTGTATGTAGCGGGATACATGTGGATGGTGTGTATGTAGCGGGATACATGTGGATGGTGTGTATGTAGCGGGATACATGTGGATGGTGTGTATGTAGCGGGATACATGTGGATGGTGTGTATGTAGCGGGATACATGTGGATGGTGTGTATGTAGCAGGATACATCTTCTAAGCATGATTCTAATGCACCCCGAGCCTGACTTCCTCAACAAAGCATTTCCGAGCCGCCGGCGGCAGTCGTCCCCCTCTCCCCGCATCCAACCCAGACAAACAAAAAGCTGCAGGGTGAGAGGCCCGAGACTGCAAGTCTTAGCACCTGCAGTCATCACAGCCATCGCCAGAGCGGCGGTGTCAACAAGTGGCGGCGGAGAGACAGCGCCAGCCGGCTGGTACGCCACTCGGTACCCCATTACAGCGCCAGCCGGCTGGTATGCCCCTCGGTACCCCATTACAGCGCCAGCCGGCTGGTACGCCCCTCGGTACCCCATTACAGCGCCAGCCGGCTGGTTGTTGTTGTTGAATACATTTTATTCAGCATTATAAAAGGGCGATAACATACAATTTTCGGGATTGGCGCAAAAGCTCTGTCGGCTTATGACAAGGCGCCTCTCCTACACTCGTAATGATAATGATAATAAATAGGAGCAAATCAAAAACAAAAACAACCTGTAACTCATAATGGCAATACATAAATACAATCAAAACAACCCTATCTGCCGCCTCGGTACTATGTTGCGCCGGTGTCGTTTTTCACTGTAGCGCCGCGACACCGCCGCCCGCCGCCGCCGCCGCACATCGCGATGCCAAGGCCCCTTTAACCCGCGCGGCGCTGGGGGGGGTAAATTTTACCCCCCCTCCCGGATTTTCTCCATAACTTGACAACTATGACAGATATCAAAGTGAAACTTACGGTAGCTTATGTTGCATCAATTCTACGTCTTCTGCCATTTTTTTAACTTAAATTCGTGAAAATTTGTGGCAGATAATGACGTTTTAGTGACGTCATGCCATGTCATTTTTGGTGAAAAAACGTTAAATGTTTGAAAAATCGTAGAAAATAGCGTGTTACTGCAAATTGCAAATAAAAGGCATCAAAAGAAGGGAAATAATATTGTCTTTGACATGGCTATCTCAGATTTTCAAAATTTTGGGTTTTTGACCCCCAAAAATGCAAAAAACTGATTTTTTGGGAAGAATTTCCACAAAAGTTTTTTGTTTGAAGATTTTCAAAAAAACGGAAGATATATTAGAGAAACGAGTATGAACGATGTTCAAACCAAATTTCAAAGCAATTTCTTTATTTTTGACTGACTTATGGCTCTCCAAGAACAAGTAACTCATGACGTCATTTTTTAAATTGCGTTTTTTGGCTTTTACTGACCAGATACAGACAAATAAATGCCACCACTGTATTTCGAAGACAAAACTAGTCCAGAAACATGCAATGTTTATTTAGATTAATCAATTTCGAATTTTGACCTTATTGTGACCTGACCTTGACCTGAGGACGATTATATGGTGTCAGGCTGTGAAAATGGCTGCTTCTATCGAATTATACGTGTAAAATAACCCATACAACATTCGTAGACCTGTGACGTTGTGACCTGACCTTGACCTTGACCTTTGCTTACAATTTCACTTTTACTTATGCGGGAAATGCATTATACACTCTGGAGCGCTTTGTGAGAATAGTTGCAATATAAGGCTTTGGATGAAAAGTATAGCCCCCAAAACTCAAATACTTACATTTTACATTTGACCTGACCGTGACCTGACATGTGACCTTATTTTAAGAATTTCGAGTATGCATTCGATTCTTCTCGTTGAGAGCTTGCGATCGCCGCATTGCGCGTCTCGCTGCGGTTATTGGTTCGGAAGATACGAGGGGAGGGTAAAATTTACCCCCCCCCAGCGCCGCGCGTTCGGCTGGAGACCCCAGCGCCGCGCGGGTTAATGTAGTCCTGGAAGCACTCGGTCACGCGCCAGCCGTCGAGAGCGTTAAGTGATGAGCCGTTAACAAATACATCAAGGATGTGTGCTGAAGATAACTGTGTAAGATCGTTATGGAGCGTTTCAGTTATTCTGCTAAACAGAATGTTTCTCAGTGTTCGATATAGTGGACAATCAAGTATAAAATGTTTGATGTGTTCTGTTCGGAAGCCACAAGGACAGGAAGATGATTCAGATTGTTGGTACTGATACAGATATGCATTTAGAGAAAGTGTTCCTGTTCTAATTTGCGTGTGGAGACGGTTGCCAAATTCTCTGCCGAATGAAAAATAGGGAGGGTGAGAGGACCCCATTTACCCCATTGGTACGCCCCTCGGTACCCCATTACAGCGCCAGCCGGCTGGTACGCCCCTCGGTACCCCATTACAGCGCCAGCCGGCTGGTACGCCCCTCGGTACCCCATTACAGCGCCAGCCGGCTGGTACGCCCCTCGGTACCCCATTACAGAGCCAGCCGGCTGGTACGCCCCTCGGTACTCCATTACAGCGCCAGCCGGCTGGTACGCCCCTCGGTACCCCATTACAGCGCCAGCCGGCTGGTACGCCCCTCGGTACCCCATTACAGCGCTGGACATCTCTTTTTGAGTCTGGGGGGGGGGGGGGGTCCAGTCTGGAGGGGGCCCACCAGCGACAAGACCCCCCCCCCCATACAAGGGGCCCCCGCGGTAGTGGCGATTCTAGCGTTGTTGAACGGGCGGGGGGGGGGGGGGGGTCAGGGAAGAGTTGTTAACCAGGGAGAGGGGGGCGTCAACAAGAAGTCGTTGAGCGGGAGAAAGTAAAGAGATTTTTAAATCATGATCTTTGGGAGGGGCAAAAACATACATTTGCATACCAATTGTATTTTTCGTTTGGGGAGGGCTGGTAGTTTGGTAAAATGGGCGTTTGGGGAGTTTGGTAAAATGGGCGACAAAGAGCCCATTTTACCAAAAAGTAGAAGACCTTGGAGGACCCAGCAAGGCCCCTCAGACCGGCGGGGAACTCTAGTCAGGTCGACTGACGTTCCTCTCAAAGACGCTGAGGGTTCTGTCTTACCGAATTAACCGACGGCCTGTGTGTTCGCTTTGTTAAGCTTTGTATGCCGTACATCTGTCATGTGATCACTCATATTGTGAACTCCAGTCTGGCTTCCCACACTGTGCCCCCGTCCTGGAAACTTACCTACATTCATCCTATCCAAAAGACATCCAAATCCAACGAAACCTCGAATTACCGACCCATTTCGATCCTCCCAACTATAGCCAAGATCACCGAGCGTGTAGTATACGAACAGCTGTTTGAATACTTCACATCCCATCACCTATTCCCGTCCTGCCAGCACGGCTTCAGACTCGCTCACTCAACTGATACGGCGCTGCTGACCATGACCGACCGTATATTCGAGGCGATGGACAACCGACAGGTAGCGCTACTGTGCTTATTAGACATGTCAAAATGTTTCGATGTGATCCCGCATGACCGATTGATTATCAAACTAAAACAGTATAATGTTGATGTGCGCTGGTTCGAGAGCTACCTGTCGGAACATTATCAACAAGTCGTCATCAACGCAGCTGATGGAGGTCGCATGCTTTCGCAGCCATTGCTAAACCCGATAGGTACCTATCAAGGCTCATCGCTAGGCCCTCTGTTATACACCATCTATGCCGCAGACATGTCGCTGTACCTTCATGCAGATGTCACTCATGACAGGTGTCTCGTGCAGTATGCCGACGACGTGCAGATCGCAGTGTTCGGGAGGCCCCGTGACAGTGATGCGCTGGTCAATAGTCTCGAGCGGAATCTTGCTGCCCTATCACTCTGGTTCCGGAAGAATGGGATGAAAGTAAACGCAAACAAAACACAGCTAATAGTCTTGGGAACATGTCAAAATCTACGTATGATGCCTCAGATACAAGTTGAGTTTATGGGTGCCATGGTCGTAGGGTCTCGTACTGTCAAAAATATTGGCGTAGTTTTTGACCAGAATATGACATTCTCGGCGCATGTTGACGACGTTGTGCGGCGATGTACCGGCTTACTCTGCGGACTGAGCCACAGTAGGCACAGTCTCCCGCGTGATACGCTTCACACCATTGTACAGGCGCTCGTTGTATCAACCTTACGATACTGTATCAGTGTGTATGGTGTATGCGGCATCACACAAATGGCACGGCTGCAGAAAATGCTTAACTTTGGCGCACGAGTCATCTCCGGCCGTCGTAAGTACGATCACATCAGTGACGTGCTGAAAGACCTGAATTGGTTGACGGTGGGAAATCTGCACCAGTACCATTCGCTGACTTTGTTAAAACAAATTGTGTCCGCCGGCCAGCCAGAGTCGCTGTACAGTAGCCTGGTGACTCGCGGCGATATTCACCACCGCGTGACCAGACAGGCCGACCGGCTGGACAGACCCGTGATACGCACAGACTCGGGACGACGCCGCTTTCTGTTTTCAGCCGTCACAGCTTACAACGCTCTGCCGCAAAGTCTCCGCGATATGCGTCCGCGGCGCTTTAGACCCGAGCTCCGAGAGCATCTGCTCACAAAGCACAGTGGGACTGATAATGATTAGATGTGACCGGAAGTGAGATGCAGCAGGAATGTATACATGTGTGTGTGTGTGTGTGTGTGTGTGTGTGTGTGTGTGCGCCTCTTGTCCTAATGTTCGTCGAATTGACTCGCCAATCAGAATAGCCATGTGTGCATGGACCGATGGCACGATGTAAATACATACATACATACATACAGGGGGCCGATTCTGCCCACCCCTCAGGTTTTTCGCAGATATCTCCCGAACGGCTACGAGCAGACCAATGCAATTTTGGGACGTTTCCTAGAATTGAATTCCGCATATGGAGTCAAAATTTTGAGTTCCTAACCTGAACAGAGGCAGTTTCAGGGCCCAGTTTTGGGAGGATTTTCTTCTGTGACATTTAGCGATAATACGGAGATGCGATATTCACGGCTTCTTCCTAACGGCCTGAAGTATAAAGTAGTTACAAATATTTACGGTGATTGAAACAAGTTCAAATTAGTTGATTTTAGTGAACTATAATCAATATTACACGGCAGAGGCGGTTTCAGGGACTTGAAAAGGGGAGGTGTACAGGAAGTTATTTTGTATATATTTTGCCTCCCTTTTTCGCTAACCTGGCACTGCCTATGGATTTAAATATGTTTTATAACTGTTGTGTCCGATGTCACAATAGCACACCAATTCATTTATCGAAAAAGAAGAAGAAAAAAACTGTTTTATAAGGTATTTACTTTACCCCAAAATTTATTGACTTAAAAACGCCTATGATTTTTGAATTTTACAAAGTCACCATCACATATCAATCCCCAATTCAATCTCTATCGATCCCCATTAGTTGCGTTGAAATCGATTGATAAACATGACAGCTGTGTTGGATCACAAATACCTCTAATATTTGTCATTTTTGCCCCCCTGTTGGCCCCTATAAAAATGACGTATTTTTTAGAAATGTAGATCGTTTTGAAGGGAATCAAACGCTGTTTGATTTGTGAAAATCGGACGGGTAGATCTCTAGATTTCGGGGGGGGGCGGAATCCGCCCCCCCCCCATGCCACTAATAGGGGTAGCCAGGAGCCTGCCACTAATAGGGTTAAGGCCCTCCCAGGCCGACAAAGAGCCCATTCAGATTGAGAGGACCCACTCAGACTGGCATAGAGCCATATCAGCCAGGCATTGGGCACGATCAAGTCTTACAAATACGCTTCAGACCAGACCAGGGACCCTCAGGCCGAAATACGCTCGGATCCTCAGACCCTCAGGCCGACAGTTCTCCTTCAGGCCGACCAAGGGCCCATTCAAGCCGACCGAGAGCCCCATAAAGTCGACCGAGGACTCTCAGGTCGACCGAGGGCCCTGCCATGCCGATTGAGGGTTCCGTCAAGCCGACGTAGGCCCCTCGGGCCAAACAAGGGTTCTCAAGCTGACCGAGAACCCCTCAGGCCGACTGGGCCCGCTCAGGCCAACCAAGGACCCCAAGCTGACCAAGTGCCCCGTCAAGCCGACCGAGGGACATCTCAGGCTGAGCGAGGGCCCCTCAGACTGATCAAAAGCCTCTCAGGTCGAACGAGGGCCCCTCAGGCCGGCCGAGAGCCATCTCAGGAAGCAGAAGGTCCCGCAGGCCCACCGAGGACCCTTTCAAGCTGACTGAAGGCCTCCCAGAAAGACTGAGGGTCTCCTTAGACCAACTGAGGTCTTGGGCTCTCCTGGCTAACCGAGGGCCCCTCAAGACGACTGAGGGCCCCTCAGGTATCAGTCCGACCAAGGGCCCCATTGGCCGACTGTGGGCCCCCAGGCCGGCTCTGGGCACTCAGGCCGACTGTGGGCCCCCTTAGGCAGGCCGAAGGCCATCTCACGCCACCAAGGGCCCCCTTAGGCCGACTATAAGCCCCTGAAGACAACTGTGAGCCCCCAGGCCGACTCTGGACCCTCTCAGGCCGGCCAAGGGCCATCTCAGGGCGACCGAGGGCCTCTGGCCGACCAAAGGCCCCATCAGGTCGTTTTTTAAGTCGGCATGAATCACCCATGCCGACTTGAAGACGACTAACTCAGTTTATAAGCTCCCATTATTTTGGCATGTGTACTGTGTAGGGCCCATTCTGACCTATGACCGTCCGCTTTCTTCTGCTCAAGAGGGCCCTCCATCCAGTTTTCATTTTTGTATTGGACCCCCCTGGACATCCCCCAGTTTTTTAACATCCAGGGGGCCCAGTTTGCGTACCGGTACCAACCCGTGCCTACCGTCTTGGCCACACATCATCCCTCTCCCTCCACGCTATGAGTCAGCTCGCACCCAGGACGACCCGCCCGCAGGCAGCACTACCGAAGAACGACCGACCCGCCCGACCCGCCCGCAGGCAGCACTACCGGACAGCTGTGTCGAGCTTTGACGCCCAAGAACAAAGAGAAGATACTCGAGTGAAGGAAGAATCGTTGTTGAGAGGAAATGCTGATGATAAAACCGACACTATTGATCCCAATTGAAATTAAATCGCAGTCTGTTTTCGGCTAAATACTCGATAATAGCCAGTGAAAATCGCAGTAAATTATTACGCAATAAATTACATGTACGATAAACGCGAAGTAAGACGGCCAAATAAGAAACAGTGCTTAAAAAGCATAATTGAACTTAACACGAGGAAAAGAGCGATTGGCAGGTAATGATAAATTAGAAATACAATCGACGCCGGCATATATATAACCATTGTTAATGAAGCAGCAGCAGTTTAATGCAGGATTTTAAGTTACTGAATCTGAACGGAGCTCCAAGCAATGATGCCACATTATGCATATCAAGATTTTCGTTAAGCTTAAGAAGGCCAACATTTAATCCTGTATAAAACCAAAAATACATTGAACAAGGTAGTCGTTTGAAACGATACTACGTCGTAATATTGGAATAAAAATGACGGAAAGGACTATCTGACCGAATATTGAAGAAAGATCAACGCAGCCAATATGCAGGCAATATATACTGGCGGTAGCTTGGCAAGATTCAAGGCGACAAATGTCGGTTATTCTCCTCTGTTGCATTCCAGTGTCATCTTATATATATCCTGGATGTTAAGCTGTTTTTTTTTGCCTCGTCGGTCTCCAGCTTTGACGGAGTCTGCCACATGAGTGCAGAGTAGACTTTTAGCAGTCTCAATTTCATCATCATTAACAAATTTCGGAGATCAGCCGCACAAGTGTACCTTGAGGTACAATATCAACTTTGTCCCATCAATCATCAACATCAATATGTTAAAGGGAAATAATGACCTTTTGATTTTGTTAGCAACAATTTCTTAGGCTACCGCTATGGTTTTAAAATTATTTTATTTAAATTTAAGAATTAAATAAAATTATTCCCAAATTCGAAGTTGTAAGTTTGGGAAAAATACAAAACAAGTACCTTGTGTACTTCATGAAGGTCATTGGCAAATTCGCCCTTCCCTACCATTGTTCACATCGATTGCGGCATTTTTGGAGGCTCTGTGACATTTCCGATCAAACAGCGCTGCTCGGACACACGCTAGTAGCGCTTTCGTTCTCCATGGCAACCAGGCGTCAGCCAATCAAAAGCCGGAAAGGGAAACGTTCTGGCTTTGCATTGGCTCACGCCTGGTTGCCATGGAGAACGAAAGCGCTACTAGCAACAACTCGCCACAATGGTTAAGTGCGCCGAGAAGCATGACAATGCTTTGCAAACAAATCGCCGACGCTAAATAGGTCGCCGTCGATGTGCATCGATGAGCTTCCGATTTAATTGCCAGTTTTGTGTTATTGTTTGTTAGTTTTTTGGGGAAAAATTATTATTTTTCATGATAATATAAAGCATAGTGTTATATACAGCCACAGACAAATTATACAATACTCCTAATGTTGAAAACAAATGAATTTATTTTCAAAAATTGAGGGTCGCAACCACTAACTATGCCGCCGTTGATGTGCATCGATGAGCTTCCGATTTTATTGCCACTTTTTCCAATCGCTGTTAGTTTTAGAAGATCGCCGGGCATATAATCACAACAAGCAGAACGCGCAATATATTTTCCACTCCATTGCGTAAAAAAACAATACGGGAAAAGCCCGCAGTTTCATGAGGACCAAAAGTACTTGCAAGTACCGGTCGTTAAAAGTGTGGAACGCTTATCAACTTTAACTTGAAATATCTTTCGATAGGAAAGTTTTCATGCAAAATGTGATGAATTTACAATATATTTTGGTCTCGTCTGGCGATTTCAAGTGCTAACTCCATTTTTGTGGAAAAAGGTCATTATTTCCCTTTAAACAAAGTTGATAGTGTACCTCAAGATACATTTGTGCGGCTGATCTCCGAAATTGTCTAATGATGCTAAAATTGAGAAAGCCAAAAGTCTACTCTGCACTCATGTGGCGGACTCCGTCAAAGCTGGAAACCGAAGAGACAAAAAACAGCTTAACATCTAGGATATATATAAGATGGCTCTAGAATTCAACAGAGGTGAATAACCGACATTTGTCGCCTTGCATCTTGCAAAGCTACCGCCAGTATCTATTGCCTGCATTGACGTCAGCGCGCTGATGCGCAAACAGCAAGTAGTGGAGATCGAAATGGCTCAGGTTAAGTCTGTGATTGATGACGAGCTGAAAGAGAGTGTGGATGCATCCCAGAGGGTTGAAACTGTCTTGTCTGCTAATTCGGCAGGTAGCAGGACCAGTTCTCTGCGGGAACCGGATGTTCCCTCGGGGCGGGAGACTTCTGACTCAGCGGAATCAAGCGCGTCGGCTCGTCTGGCAGTCAAGCCTCAGGTCAGTCAGTCTGCGCACGGTAAAGGCGGAAGGGGCCAGCAGCATCGACACGAGGATGATGGTGATGCGACAGAGTCGTGTGCAGCAGAAGCTGCGGCATCTACATCATCGAGAGAGGAAAACTGGAGTGTAGCGAATAAAGCGAAACGAGCCAAGTCAACCTGCCAGGTCAACCGTGTACCAAAATACATAAAACTAGGTATCATTGGAGAGCTCAAAGGATCAGCAACACACTGTTTGTTTTTTTACCGCATCGCTCTAGCTTTCTTACTTTTCATACGGCTAGGGGGTCATCGGTTCGGCCTCACTAAAATGGCGAGTTCGTCGACGGGCCTCGAACATGCGATTTTAAAATCGTCGCGCGATAAAAGGTTAAAGGGACTATCCCACCTTAACATTATATTTGAGTTGAGATAGCCATTTTGATGGCTTGGCATTGCAATTAAGTATGGTAGCAGTTAAAACAACCACAATGATCTAGTCAAAAATATATTCGAGTTTGAATTTGACATCTGTAAAAAAAAATAAGGCCCATGTGTATTTGCATAGGGCCTCTAAACCGACAGCGTCGTCTCTCTTTACCCAACTGGTAATGATAGTCGACTTGTTTTAAGGTCAGCCTTGGAATATTTTCGTCTTTCATTTCTCGATCCCCGGGTGGTTCGCAATCTAGAGACCGGGTGGTTCGGTTTTTCTGCGCAATAGATGTCGACAAAAAATTGTGCCATACATTTGGCAGCACAAAGGATTTCCCTGTTATTAAAAAAATCATATGACGTCACCAACCCAACTTTCCGCTTAAAACTAAAAGTTGAATATCTTCCAAGACAAGCAATTTGTTCGGGAAAAAAGTTCACGAACATGTTCAGCTGACCTCGCCTGACATGTAGACATACAATTAAGTGTGATTCGACAACTTTCAAAAAGGTGGGACAGTCCCTTTAAGAGCTAACTAAAATCCAACATCACCATTGCACTCAGCACACCTGAGTTCATTAGCATCCATCTGTCTTGGAGCTGTATCTTGCAATATTGTACTTTCACCCCACCCTACTCTGCGGTATGTGGTATTATTAACCGAGTCAGTTGTCCTGTCTAGGATGGGCTCTGCAGGTATGTGGTATTATTAACCGAGTCAGCCGCCCTGTCTAGGATGGGCTCTGCAGGTATATGGTATTATTAACCGAGTCAGCCGCCCTGTCTAGGATGGGCTCTGCAGGTATGTGGTATTATTAACCGAGTCAGCCGCCCTCTATAGGATGGGCTCTGCAGGTATGTGGTATTATTAACCGAGTCAGCCGCCCTGTCTAGGATGGGCTCTGCAGGTATGTGGTATTATTAACCGAGTCAGCAGCCCTGTCTAGGATGGGCTCTGCAGGTATGTGGTATTATTAACCGAGTCAGCCGCCCTGTCTTGGATGGGCTCTGCAGGTATATGGTATTATTAACTGAGTCAGCCGCCCTGTCTAGGATGGGCTCTGCAGGTATGTGGTATTATTAACCGAGTCAGCCGCCCTGTCTAGGATGGGCTCTGCAGGTATATGGTATTATTAACCGAGTCAGCCGCCCTGTCTAGGATGGGCTCTGCAGGTATGTGGTATTATTAACTGAGTCAGCCGCCCTGTCCAGGATGGGCTCTGCAGGTATATGGTATTATTAACCGAGTCAGCCGCCCTGTCTAGGATGGGCTCTGCAGGTATATGGTATTATTAACCGAGTCAGCCGCCCTGTCTAGGATGGGCTCTGCAGGTATTTGGTATTATTAACCGAGTCAGCAGCCTTGTCTAGGATGGGCTCTGCAGGTATGTGGTAGGGGAGACCGGGGCTGGATGCATCAATTTTCATATTTACCGTCTTAGCCGTCGACTCGTATACGATATTTGAAATCGGACACTTAAGTAGGAAATGTGTGTATTTTCCCCACCAAATACATATTCATTTAAGACATAAAGACATGAAATAAAGGTGCAACAAAGAGCCTCTTGGGCCCATCCGAGGTTGCACTCCCTCCCCCCCCCCCCCCCCCTCCACCAGTCTCGCCCCTTCAAATCACCTTACTCTACCTGCATAAAAGAAGGCTAATCCCACGAGTATTTATGAACTAATCCCTTCTCTGTAAACTATTTATCTAATCTAATTTTGAAGGAAGCAAGTGTCACTGCATCAGCGACATCCCCTGGTAGCATATTCCAATGTCCTACAACCCTTCTACTGAAAAATGACTGTCGTAGCCTAGTCCTACTTTGTTTCATAATGAGTTTATGCTGATGACCTCTACCTCAATTTTCCCTATTGAACTCAAACATTCCCTTTAAATATCCAGAATGCTGACCATTTACAAATTTGAAGACTTCAATTAGATCTCCTCTTAGCCTTCTATATCTAAGTGAAAACATACCCAATTTATTTAATCTATCTTCATAAGGTAAACTACCAAGACAATTAACCATTTTTGTTGCCCTTTTTTGAACTCTTTCTAACAACCAGCAATCTTTCTCATATGTTGGAGACCAGGCTTGTACACAATACTCCAAATGTGGTCTAACGTATGCACAATACAGTTTTGTTATTACCTTTTCACTCTTGTAGGAAACATTTCTGTTAATGGCCCCTAACATTCTAAGTGCCTTTTTCCTAGCTTCTACATCCTGGTCTGACGCTGATAGTCTATTGTTTACCACGACACCTAAATCTCTTTCCTTTTCAATCTGCTCCATTTTCTGCCCACCCATTTCATACCTATGTTTATTGCTAACCCGTCCAGCGTGCATAATCTTACATTTACTCAAATTGAATTTCATCTGCCATGCTTCAGACCACTCAACTAGCTTGTCCAGATCTGATTGAAAAACATCCTGATCATGTTTTCCTCTAATAATCCTGACAACTTTTAGATCGTTTGCAAATTTCAAGACTTTGCTGTCTATACTGTTCTCAATTGCATTCACAAATATTATAAAAAGCAATGGGCCCAGGACTGACAGGACAGAGCCCATCCCTGTGGAACCCCACTGAGAACCTCCTTCCATTGTGATTGGCACCCATTCAAAATAACCCTTTGCTGGCGTCATGAAAGCCACGTTTCTATCCAATCCAGAATCTTGCCCCTGATCCCATGAATTTTAAGTTGCAACCCCAGTCTTGTAGGGGGGACTTTGTCAAATGCTTTACTGAAATCAAGAAAAGCTACATCTGTTTACCCTGATCAAAGCTATCTGTTGCAACATCCAAAAACTCCAGAAGATTAGTTAAACAAGAACGGCCCTTCCTAAAGCCATGTTGTGTATCCTTGATGAGTTCATTTTGCTCCAAGAATTCAACAATCTTATCTTTGATGATTTATTCAGGCACCTTGCAGACTAATGAATTGTATTCTAACGAAGTCAAAAGGTTATTTTTGGCCAAGCTGTTTTCGGTAATGACATTTTAGCTAATAAAGATAGGGAAATGATGTTGACACCATCGTGTTTTCTTGTCAAGGCGCTTCGAATCATATTCATGTTGACCAGGTTAGGTCAACATATAAATTTTACCTCAGGTCAAGATCAAGTGGTGACCCAAGTAGGTAAAGTTGCATATTGGGAGACGTATCTCAATGAGACAAACACATTAGTATCGGTTTCACTTATCTATCTTTATTATGTCGAGAGTTAAAGACACAAAAGTGTTTATTGCCTCGGATGACCTCGCCTGACCCTGTAGGGGTCACTGAACTACAATTGCACCTGGTCATCATGAATGGCCTATGATAACATGATCCAGAAGGAATTGGACTGCTATCATGCGTATCATCGGAATAGGAAGGATTTTCATATTTCCCCATTGACTTATATAATGGGGAAGTCACCAAATTGACCAGACCTAAGGTCACCGATATACAAAATCCGAGATAGAGGAATTGTAGGTACCTATGGCCTTATACAATTCTGTGAGTTTGAAACCGATCGGCTAACAACTGTGGCTGTGGTATGACCGCACACTTCTTGGAGGCGGGGTTACTCGACCTGGCCTGGTGACCTGACCTGAGATGAACCGAGGTGAAAAAAAAAATCAGACTATGTGGATAAATAATGCCCAAAGGCCAAACAGCTGTGCAAAATTAGGCGGCGCGCAGCGCCGCCGTTTTTCCGCTATTCAGGAAAAACCAGAGGGGGAAGGGGTAGCGGAAATCAACCTCTCCCCGGCCGTGCGCGTGTTAATAATACCACATACCTGCAGAGCCCGCCCTATAGACAGGGCTGCTGACTCGGTTAATAATACCACATACCTGCAGAGCCCATCCTAGACAGGGCGGCTGACTCGGTTAATAATACCATATACCTGCAGAGCCCGCCCTATAGACAGGGCTGCTGACTCGGTTAATGATACCATATACCTGCAGAGCCCACTCTAGACAGGGCGGCTGACTCGGTTAATAATACCATATACCTGCAGAGCCCACCCTATAGACGGGCTGCTGACTCGGTTAATGCTACCATATGCCTGCAGAGCCCATCCTAGACAGGGCGGCTGACTCGGTTAATAATACCATATACCTGCAGAGCCCACCCTATAGACAGGGCTGCTGACTCGGTTAATAATACCATATACCTGCAGAGCCCACCCTATAGACAGGGCGGCTGACTCGGTTAATAATACCACATACCTGCAGAGCCCATCCTAGACAGGGCGGCTGACTCGGTTAATAATATCATATACCTGCAGAGCCCACCCTATAGACAGGGCGGCTGACTCGGTTAATAATACCACATACCTGCAGAGCCCATCCTAGACAGGACAACTGACTCGGTTAATAATACCACATACCTGCAGAGCCCATCCTAGACAGGACAACTGACTCGGTTAATAATACCACATACCTGCAGAGCCCATCCTAGACAGGGCGGCTGACTCGGTTAATAATACCACATACCTGCAGAGCCCATCCTAGACAGGGCGGCTGACTCGGTTAATAATATCATATACCTGCAGAGCCCACCCTATAGACAGGGCGGCTGACTCGGTTAATAATACCACATACCTGCAGAGCCCATCCTAGACAGGACAACTGACTCGGTTAATAATACCACATACCTGCAGAGCCCATCCTAGACAGGACAACTGACTCGGTTAATAATACCACATACCTGCAGAGCCCATCCTAGACAGGGCGGCTGACTCGGTTAATAATACCACATACCTGCAGAGCCCATCCTAGACAGGGCGGCTGACTCGGTTAATAATACCATATACCTGCAGAGCCCATCCTAGACAGGGCGGCTGACTCGGTTAATAATACCACATACCTGCAGAGCCCATCCTAGACAGGGCGGCTGACTCGGTTAATAATACCATATACCTGCAGAGCCCATCCTAGACAGGGCGGCTGACTCGGTTAATAATACCACATACCTGCAGAGCCCATCCTAGACAGGGCGGCTGACTCGGTTAATAATACCATATACCTGCAGAGCCCATCCTAGACAGGGCGGCTGAATCGGTTAATAATACCACATACCTGCAGAGCCCATCCTAGACAGGGCGGCTGACTCGGTTAATAATACCATATACCTGCAGAACCCATCCTAGACAGGGCTGCTGACTCGGTTAATAATACCATATACCTGCAGAGCCCATCCTAGACAGGGCGGCTGACTCGGTTAATAATACCATATACCTGCAGAGCCCATCCTAGACAGGGCTGCTGACTCGGTTCATAATACCATATACCTGCAGAGCCCATCCTAGAGAGGGCTGCTGACTCGGTTAATAATACCATATACCTGCAGAGCCCATCCTAGACAGGGCTGCTGACTCGGTTAATAATACCATATACCTGCAGAGCCCATCCTAGACCGGGCGGCTGACTCGGTTAATAATACCATATACCTGCAGAGCCCATCCTATACAGGGCGGCTGACTCGGTTAATAATACCACATACCTGCAGAGCCCATCCTAGACAGGGCGGCTGACTCGGTTAATAATACCACATACCTACAGAGCCCATCCTAGACAGGGCGGCTGACTCGGTTAATAATACCATATACCTGCAGAGCCCACCCTATAGATAGGGCTGCTGACTCGGTTAATAATACCATATATCTGCAGAGCCCATCCTAGACAGGGCGGCTGACTCGGTTAATAATACCATATACCTGCAGAGCCCATCCTAGACAGGGCTGCTGACTCGGTTAATAATACCATATACCTGCAGAGCCCATCCTAGACAGGGCGGCTGACTCGGTTAATAATACCATATACCTGCAGAGCCCATCCTAGACAGGGCGGCTGACTCGGTTAATAATACCATATACCTGCAGAGCCCACCCTATAGACAGGGCGGCTGACTCGGTTAATAATACCACATACCTGCAGAGCCCATCCTAGACAGGGCTGCTGACTCGGTTAATAATACCATATACCTGCAGAGCCCATCCTAGACAGGGCTGCTGACTCGGTTAATAATACCATATACCTGCAGAGCCCACCCTATAGCCAGGGCTGCTGACTCGGTTAATAATACCATATACCTGCAGAGCCCATCCTAGACAGGGCGGCTGACTCGGTTAATACTACCATATACCTGCAGAGCCCACCCTATAGACAGGGCTGCTGACTCGGTTAATAATACCATATACCTGCAGAGCCCATCCTAGACAGGGCTGCTGACTCGGTTAATAATACCATATACCTGCAGAGCCCATCCTAGACAGGGCGGCTTACTCGGTTAATAATACCACATACCTGCAGAGCCCATCCTAGACAGGGCGGCTGACTCGGTTAATAATACCACATACCTGCAGAGCCCATCCTAGACAGGGCGGCTGACTCGGTTAATAATACCATATACCTGCAGAGCCCATCCTAGATAGGGCGGCTAACTCGGTTAATAATACCATATACCTGCAGAGCCCACCCTATAGACAGGGCTGCTGACTCGGTTAATAATACCATATACCTGCAGAGCCCATCCTAGACAGGGAGACTGACTCGGTTAATAATACCATATACCTGCAGAGCCCACCCTATAGACAGGGCTGCTGACCCAGTTAGTAATACCATATACCTGCAGAGCCCATCCTAGACAGGGCGGCTGACTCGGTTAATAATACCACATACCTGCAGAGCCCATCCTAGACAGGGCGGCTGACTCGGTTAATAATACCATATACCTGCAGAGCCCATCCTAGACAGGGCGGCTGACTCGGTTAATGATACCATATACCTGCAGAGCCCATCCTAGACAGGGCGGCTGACTCAGTTAGTAATACCACATACCTGCAGAGCCCATCCTAGACAGGGCGGCTGACTCGGTTAATAATACCACATACCTGCAGAGCCCATCCTAGACAGGGCGGCTGACTCGATTAATAATACCATATACCTGCAGAGCCCATCCTAGACAGGGCGGCTGACTCGGTTAATAATACCACATACCTGCAGAGCCCATCCTAGACAGGGCGGCTGACTCAGTTAATAATACCATATACCTGCAGAGACCATCCTAGACAGGGCGGCTGACTCGGTTAATAATACCACATACCTACAGAGAATACCTGCCTTTCATGGAATGGGAATCCCATGGAACACATGGAACGGGATGGAAATGGGTGGGAATGGGGCCATTTTTTTATATAATGTAACGGGTTGGAACGGGTTTGGGACAGACCATATATTTTTTTTAGCACCACAAAAAGTGAAATATGCTGATACGGGTGGGAATGGAGCCCCATCAATTATGAATTCGGATTGGAACGGGTTTGGGTCTGGCTGAATGGGCTGGAACGGGATGGGGGCTGAAAATGTGTCCCATGACTCGGTTAATAATATCTAATTAAAATAATAGTTCTACTGCAGAGCCCATCCTAGACAGGACAACTGACTCGGTTAACCCACGCCCTGGTGGGCCTCTGAGACAACTTCGCCGTAGTGGGGGGAGGTCAAAATGACCCCCCAGTAATTCGAAAACTAAAGGTACTAGAAAGACGCGGAAAAGAGCGTTCGAAAGAAGCTCTCGACATGGACATTCGAAATTACTTAGGTGCTTTTTCCTCAGGTGAACATTAAGGTTGCCAGAGGTCATCAAATTTCATATTTTCCAGTTTTTGGACATCGGTTTCAAACATTCCCAAATATCTCGAAAACCATCATATCTAGGATCAAACCGAAAAAAGAAATAGCAAGAGATATAAATTTACAATCGACAATGTGACCTCAAATTTGATCTCAGGTCAATATTTAAGGCTCCAGAGGTCATGCAAGGTCAAAAAGTCTGATTTTGGCAAAAACGTTTTTCGAAAATAACTTTTACTGAATAAAGATGGAGCAATACTGTTGCCACCATCGTGCTTATCTCATGCAGGCGCATCGTCACATATTGCTTGTGACCTAGTTAAGTCAAATTCAAAATTTGACCTCAGGTCAAGGTCATTCGGTAACCCAGGTAGGCCATGTTGCATATAGGGCGACGCGGCTTGACGAGTCAAAAACAGTGATGCAATCCACTAGTCTCTATCTATAATCTATCAATAGTTATGAGCAAAACATTGATGATGACCTCAGATGACCTCATATGACCTTGCAGGAGTCACTGAGCAGTAATTGCACATGAGTCATCAATAATGAGCTAAGATAACATGATTCTAAAAGAATTGACCTGATACCATGCAGATTCGTTGAATAGTAAACATTTGTATATTTCCCATTCACTTAGAATGGAGAGGTCAGAAAATTTACCTGACCTTAGGTCACCGATATAAAAAAAAATCCGAGATAAAAGAGTTGGAGGTACTCATGACATCATGATATCCTGCAAGTTTCAAATCTTTACGACCAAAACTGTAGCTTTGGCACGATCACAAGCATTTTAGGAGGTAAGGTCACTTCAAGTGACCTGGTGCCCTGACCTGACATGACCTGGGGTAAAAACTTTAACAAAGTGTGGGTAATTGATGCCCAAATAGCCATCAAAGTGTGGTGGCGCTCCGCGTCGCCGTTTTCCTGCTATGATCGAAAAACCGCCGGGGGGTCAAAATGACCCCCACCAGGGCGCGAGTTAATAATACCACATACCTGCAGAGCCCATCCTAGACAGGGCGGCTGACTCGGTTAATAATACCATATACCTGCAGAGCCCATCCTAGACAGGGCGGCTGACTCGGTTAATAATACCATAAACCTGCAGAGCCCATCGTAGACTCTCTTACTCTGATAACTCTGGCTATAGACTCTGGCTGACTGAGTTAATAATACCATATACCTGCAGAGCCCATCCTAGACAGGGCGGCTGACTCGGTTAATAATACCATATACCTGCAGAGCCCATCCTAGACAGGGCGGCTGACTCGATTAATAATACCACATACCTGCAGAGCCCATCCTAGACAGGGCGGCTGACTCGGTTAATAATACCACATACCTGCAGAGCCCATCCTAGACAGGGCGGCTGACTCGGTTAATAATACCAAATACCTGCAGAGCCCATCGTAGACAGGGCGGCTGACTCGGTTAATAATACCATATACCTGCAGAGCCCATCCTAGACAGGGCGGCTGACTCGGTTAATAATACCACATACCTGCAGAGCCCATCCTAGACAGGGCGGCTGACTCGGTTAATAATACCACATACCTGCAGAGCCCATCCTAGACAGGGCGGCTGACTCGGTTAATAATACCATATACCTGCAGAGCCCACCCTATAGACAGGGCGGCTGACTCGGTTAATAATACCATATACCTGCAGAGCCCATCCTAGACAGGGCGGCTGACTCGGTTAATAATACCATATACCTGCAGAGCCCACCCTATAGACAGGGCGGCTGACTCGGTTAATAATACCATATACCTGCAGAGCCCATCCTAGACAGGGCGGCTGACTCGGTTAATAATACCACATACCTGCAGAGCTCATCCTAGACAGGGCGGCTGACTCGGTTAATAATACCATATACCTGCAGAGCCCACCCTATAGACAGGGCGGCTGACTCGGTTAATAATACCACATACCTGCAGAGCCCATCCTAGACAGGGCGGCTGACTCAGTTAGTAATACCACATACCTGCAGAGCCCATCCTAGACAGGGCGGCTGACTCGGTTAATAATACCATATACCTGCAGAGCCCATCCTAGACAGGGCGGCTGACTCGGTTAATAATACCACATACCTGCAGAGCCCATCCTAGACAGGGCTGCTGACTCGGTTAATAATACCATATACCTGCAGAGCCCATCCTAGACAGGGCGGCTGACTCGGTTAATAATACCAAATACCTGCAGAGCCCATCGTAGACAGGGCGGCTGACGCTGCTAACAACGCAGCACCTGACAATCTGAAGAGCCCAGCCCGCGTCGCAGCAGCTGACCAGCCTCACCTGGACCGGCATGGGCGCCGTGGTGGTGTGCTGCAACTGGAAGTAGCTGGCCGTCACGGCCTTCATCGTCTGGTCACACTGCAGCGTCAGCTCCCGCACCTGCGTCAGCACCTCGCCCTTCACCTTCTGCAGCGTGGCGTGCCGCTCGTTCGCCTCGCGCACACACTCCCGGTAGTAAATCTCGGCCTGGTGCGCCTGCCGAGACAGAGGCAGCGACGCGCCGAGCGAAGTTAGTCCCCGCACACCCCCTGGAGCGATCGGAAACAACTCAGGCCGTGCGGGTGGATAGAGTTGGTGAACTGTGAAGGGTCACCGCATCCTGCTGGAGCGGTGTTTGTAGAGAGTCTGTGCCGTGGCGACTGTGAAGTGTGTGAAGGTGTGAATAAATGCCCTGTATCCGGCCGTGGGGTGAAGCTTGAACCCGTGGGATTGACACGGACACAGCTAGTGAACCGGAGCCGACCGCTTGAACATTGCTAATTTAGGATCCACGTGTCGTTGGTTTGCGATTGCAGCCGGATAGCGACAGGAAGATGGGCGTAGGAGAGCTGAAACGGGCGAATGCTACAAATGAATGAATGAATGAACAAGTTTAACCCTATTTGTAACAGGGGGGGGGGGCGGATTCCGCCCCCATGTTTTTCGCAGATATCTCCAGAACGGCTGGAAGCAGGCCCATGAAATTTGGGGGCTTTTGCCAAAACAGACTTTCACATATAGTCAAAATTTTTAGTTCTTAACCTGAATAGAGGCGGTTCCAGGACACGGTTTTGGGAGGGTTCGGCGTCGACATTTGGCGATAATACGGAAATGCGATCTTCACGGTTTCTTCCTAACTGCCTCAAGTATGAAGGAGTTACATCGGTTTACGGTGATTGCAACAAGTGCAAATTAGTTGATGTTAATGAAATATCATAAATATTGCATGGCAGAGGCGGTTTCAGGGGCTTGAAAAGGGGGGGGGGGTTCCAGGAAGTATGCAATGCTTGGCGGGAAGCCAATAGAGCAATGTAAGGGGCATTCATAGCTATCAAGATGTAAAAGATAGCTTCTGCTTCCATTATTTGCATAATTTATTACATATAGAGTTTCAGGGGCGTGTTCAGGCACATGAAAAGAGGGGTGACTGGCATGGTGATGACGATATGCCAGCGATAACGGCGCAATAGACGTTTAGCTTATAATGATATATGCACATATGAGGCCAGAAAAGGGAATAAAGTCATTTTTTTGCAGAGGCGTGCTCAGGAATGGAAGAAAGGGGTCATATTGTTGCAAGGAAACTAAGAGGCATGGACGTACAATGACATAAGATACTGCAGTTTTCGGATGAAACACGCACCACAGGCTACTCTACTAGCGATTATAAGATAATAGGCGAGTCCAGGTAGGGTAAAAGGGGTGTAAGCAATGTTAATCGAAGTTGTAAGTGAAATAGTCACTGTTGACTAGTTAGTATCATAATAGCGGATACTATACTTATCAAAAGATCTTGCGCCTCCCCAGTTTGGATCCTGGATACGCCTATGATGAAGTACAACATGCAAAATGGAACTATCTACGACCTGTAACTTATTTATAGTGCTGGTTAGCAACTTGCCTGCGGTTAATAATTTGTACTATTTGACCTCCCTTTTTCACTAGCCTGGTACCGCCTATGGAAAAAATATGACTTATAGCTCTTTTGTATAATGTTACAATAACATACAATTTCATTTATAATAAAAACAACATACAAAATAGTTTTATTACGCAGTTACTTCACAACCCATATTGAGTGACCTGCACACGCCTATGATTTTTGCATTTTCAAAAGTCACCACGATATATCAATCTCCAATTCAATCCCTATCGATTCCCATTAGTTGTATTAAAATCGTTTGATAAACATGACAGCTGTGTTGGATCACAAATACCACTACAATTTGTAGTTTTTGCCCCCCTGTTGCCCCCCTATCAAAAATTTATATTTATTTTATTTTTCAAAAATGTTTATCATGTTGAGGGGCACCAAACGTCGTTTCATTTTTGAAAATCGGACGGGAAGATCTCGAGATCTCCGGGGGGCGGAATCCGCCCCCACCCCCCGTTACAAATAGGCGTAGCCAGGAGCCTGTTACAAATAGGGTTAAACAGGCGAGAAAAAAAGTACCTAACCGTGTTTTTGCATATGTTTTAAGTTTTAGCAGACCCAAATGTTTCACTTGTAAGCAAATTATTTGTGCTTGTAACACACACAAAACAAAATATACCATGGGCATCGCAAGATGCAATATTTAGAGAAGAACATAGCACTTAGTCTTTATTTCCCACTTTAAGTCCACTCAAGTGACGGGCCTATTAAGCACATCACCGTGGACCCTCACAGGTCCCTTCCTGGGCCGTAAACAAAGGCCGTAAACAAACTTCTACGTGCACAGAAAGAAAAATCGACAATCTGAAAAACCGTCCTCGCCATGGCACACAATCAACAACACCTTTTTACGTTGCGTTGACGGAAACGAGGGTACATATCACGTGACTGGTCATACAATTTCGGCTGACATAATTAATTTTGATTGAGCGAGCGCCGAACACCGTTCCACGTCACACTTATTCCAACTTCCAATGTTCACTGTTGATAATGAAGTCATCCAAGCTCTCTCCCCGCTAACGAGTCCCGGCTTTCACTAAGCCACCTTTCCAGTTCCGCGGAGACATGGCATGACATTGTCGCGGTCGAATCAGCACAGGAAACACCGCTGGTTGGGTCGTCTTATGTCGGATAATGAGTTCCAGGAACGACAGACATCGGGAGACTGGCCGTGGACGGAAACGTGTCTCAGTTGCAGCGCGGTGACAGCGCGGTGACAGTGCGGTGACAGCGCGGTGACTGTAGGGATACATAGGCAGCGCCACAGCGCAGTGACAGTAGGGCTAACGAGGTCGCTGCCACAGCGCGGTGACAGTAGGGCTAACGAGGTCCCTGCCACAGCGCGGTGACAGTAGGGCTAACGAGGCAGCGCCACAGCGCGGTGACAGTAGGGCTAACGAGGTCGCTGCCACAGCGCGGTGACAGTAGGGCTAACGAGGTCGCTGCCACAGCGCGGTGACAGTAGGGCTAACGAGGTCCCTGCCACAGCGCGGTGACAGTAGGGCTAACGAGGCAGCGCCACAGCGCGGTGACAGTAGGGCTAACGAGGTTGCTGCCACAGCGCGGTGACAGTAGGGCTAACGAGGTTGCTGCCACAGCGCGGTGACAGTAGGGCTAACGAGGTCGCTGCAACAGCGCGGTGACAGTAGGGCTAACGAGGTCGCTGCCACAGCGCGTTTCCCAGAATGTTTCTGAGTGCACTGAGAGACGCGGAAGACTGGAGAGTTATCAGAGATAACTCTAGAGAGTTATCAGAGATAACTCTGGAGAGTTATCAGGACCATACAGGCGTCGGTCTTGTCTCTGCAGATCACATGTGTTTGACATGTTTGGACATGTTACCACATGTTTGGAGAAGATTTGCCAACATGATATGGTCTTAGGTTCTCAGATTCAAGCCAAGTTATCTCCGCTGTGCGTATACGGACACGCAGTTACGCGAATAAAAAACCGCGGTGCCGACCGGATTTGAACCGGGAACCTTTCACAAGTTAAACGGAAATAATGATTTTTTTTGGAACAATTTATTTCGTTGCTGTTATGGTATTAACCCCCGCCAGTGCAGGGGGGGGGGGGGGGGGGGGGGGGGGAGTTGATGCCAGTGCAGTTATTTCAGTCGGGTATTTGAATACCCCCCCCTCGGTTTTTCGGGAATAACTCGCGTAAATATCAACCGATTGCGATGAAACGTTCAGTACCCTACTTGTGAACAATTTGACACATATTCTGAACTTTTTAAGTTGTAGGTCACATGACCCGTGACCTTTGACCTGTTTTCAAGGTCATGTCAGGCGCAACTGGCGTCCCGTAGTATTGATCCATGTAACTTGAGCAGTTGCATAGTGTTTGTTGTTCAGAAAGCATATCCACAGGTGTGTCCAGGTGATAGTTGTATTGAGATTGTGACCTCGATTGACCTTTTCAGAGGTCAACCGAGGTCACTGACCTCCAATGACCTCATATTACTTTTTTGGCTTCTAGCAGTTTCTAGGACATTTTGTGACGCTAATTTCAAATATGGGATCCATTTTACATAATTATATGTTCCAGTGGGGTCATGTACCCGAACAGGTCAACCGAAGTCACTGACCTCAAATGACCTGACATGACCTGACATGACCTTTTTGGAATTTGGCAGTTTCTAGGGCATTTTGTGACGCTGATTTTAAATTTGGCACCCATTTAGCATAATTATATGCTCATTCGCGATTCTATCTCGATTAAATTCAATTTATACTCATTTACAATTTGGTTGAATTTTGGGTCATTGACATGACCTCAGAGGTCACCTAATAACCTAGGACCTTAAACTCGGGTATCAATGGCTTTCTCTCGTGACAAGCAACACGCTCGTTTTTTAATCGAAGCTCTGGCCCAATTATGGGCGAAACGCTAGGAGGTTGTACCCCCCTCCCCCCCATGCACAGTCACGCACTGATCGGACGCTGCACGGGCGCGGGTTAAAATGATGTGATCTAAATTTAAGAATTAAATCAAATTATTCCCTAATTCAAAGTTGGAAGTTTGGAAAAAATACTGATCGGCATTTTCCCTCCAATATTGGAAAGTGACACATTTTTTATCAATCTGTTCAACGTTGTGGTACTTCGAGTTCGAAACAAATCGCCGACACTAAATAGGTCGCCGTCGACGTGCATTGATGAGCTTCCGATTGAATTGCCTGTTTTTTCAATGGTTGTTAATTGCAAAGGATGAGCGGGTATATAATCATAACAAGCAGAACGCAAAGTATGTTTTCGACACCATTGCGTAAAAAGCAGTACGGGAAAAGCACGGAGTTTAATGGAAACCGAAAAGTACCTGGCAAGAACCGGTCGTTTAAAGTGTGGAATGCTTATCAAGATTAACTTGAAATATCTCTCGGAAGGAATTTTAATATGCAAAATGCGATGAATTTACATCATATTTTGGCATTGTCTATCGATGTCAAGTGCTAACTCCATGTTTGTGGGAAAAGGTTATGATTTCCCTTTAACCCGCCATTGACTGGGGGGCGTTTATCGCCCCCCCCCCTGATTAATTTTCGCAATAGCTGAAAAACAACGTGAAACTTCGGGTACTTTCTTATGCACCATTGTTACGTCTTGTGTGCAAAAATGAAGAAATTTCCTCGATTTTTTTCTTCTCTCTCGAGTTATGGCGAATATAGTGACGTCACTACACACGAGTTTTACACCAAAATCAGTTAAACTTTGCCAGGCCGTACAAATACTACACTTGAAGCAAAATGTAATAAAAAAACGCCAAAAGATAGAAAATTGCAACGGCTACAAACTGGTTGTCTCAGTTTTTTAAATTTTAGTTTTTGACCCCTAAAAAAACTCAAAAACTTTTTTTAATTATCACAAAATCAACATTTTCTAAGATATTAAAAAAACGGAAGCTCTGTCAGAGAACCATACCTAGGCAACTGACATACCAAATTTCAAACTGATATCTCCATTTTTGACTGACTTATGACATCTAAAGTATGGGTAACTCATGACGTCATATTTTGAAATTGGGTTTTCTGGCATTTATTGACCAGATACAGACAAGTAAATATCACCACTGTATTTCTGAGACAAGACTGGTCTGGCGACATGCCTTTTTTTGTTTAGATTTATCAATTAAAAGTTTTGAACTTCCGTGACCTGAACTTGACCTGAAATTGACATTTACTTCACGTAAATGAAGTCAGGTGGTAAAATGGCTGTCACTCTCTAATTATACGTGAAAAAACCTCATAAAACATGTGTTGCATGACTTTTGTAGATATTTTGAGCAAAGTGACCACTTGTGACCTGACATTGACCTTGACCTTGACCAACAATCTCACTTTAGCTCACGCGGGATATGTATCATACCCTTGGCAGCACTTTGGGTGAAACTGGTCGCAATCGGAGGCTTTGGATGTAAAGTATGGCCCATAGACTCAAATACGCTGAATTTGACCTTTGACCTGACCGTGACCTGACATTTCACCTCACTTTGACATTTTTAGCATGCTTTATATTTGTCTCATTGAGAGCTTTCGTTTTCCGCCTTGCGCGTCTCGCTGCGATAATTGGTTCGGAAGATAGCCAGGGGGCGTTTAACGCTCCTCCCCCCCCCCCCCCCAGTTAATGGCGTTCTGCTGAGACCCCAGTCAATGCCGGGTTAAGCGAACGCTCTACCACTGGGCTACGACGGCTTGTACCAGAGTAGGCAAGACTATGGTATAAACCAGGCAAGTTCTGGGTGAGGTTGATGATTACCCACTTTCCGTGTATCAATATTGTTTGGTTAACAAATGATGGTATGAAAGTGATATTTACACATACATACAAACAATAGAAAAAAACATATTTAGTAGGTATTAATGTAATAAATTCCGTCGTTACGCTTACAGCGCCACCTGCAAGTGACATGGTGGCGCCATCTTCATGGAATGAATTCAATTTCAGGAGACCATGACTGTTTTCAGGAGACCATTCACTGTTCTCAACAGCTGACTACAAAAAACATCCCGCAGGTTCGATCCTCGGTCGGGACAGACTTTTCTTATTCATTGACTGCCGGATTGTCTCAGAAACATAAAATGGTCAGCTGGAGACAGATTTACTCTCAACGACCAACGCAGAGACCATGTATATTTATCAGGCAAGACCATCCACTGACAGGTCCCAAAATGGAAACCGTGCGGGTTTCTCAGGGAAGAGCATTTATCAAAAGTTCTAAAAAGTGTTTCTGAGTGTATAGTCTACACATCAGTGAATAACCTCGAAATAGTGTGTTGCAATATACTATGTCACAAATGTGAACAATCGGGGCAACGTAAAATGTTGAGGGCTTGACGTTTCGCGTTGCCTCTTCTTGATTGTGTTGCACATTAACATTGGGCATACCTATTCATGACTGCCGGTGAAGTCTGAACTCAAAATCACGCGACGTATAAAACAAAACATCGCGGTTTATGTCGGTCTTCTGCTGTAGCAACTGCGCTGCCGAAAAGATATTTCACAATGAAGAAAATAATTGAGGGAAAGCTTATCAAGGAAGGAAATGAAATATCAGCCAATAACTTGCAAACGGTAAATCGCACAGACATTAAAATGGTACCCATCGCTTCGGTGCATCATGACGTGATACAGTGGTGAATTATAATCGAAGGGATCGGCCCAGGTGCACAACCAGAAAACACATTTCGGGAGGGGGAAGATACGGTTGTTGGGGTTATCATCTCCAGTCCAAAAGAGGCCTCATTTCCGATCCAAAGGGGTGCCGCCGGCACTCACGACCCGAGAGGCGACACCTGCACTCGCAGCCCCCCCCCCCCCCCGTGAGGCATGCAGGGGCGCCGACTGCACAACAGTCACGACTCACAACGCATTATGCCGTCCTCGGAAGGCATCTCGTCGCCCTCGGAAGTATGGGTGGATCTTATCAGATAAAAGTTGTGGGGCAAACTATCACATTGCCTGATTGTTTTGCATGTTTGAAGTGAAAAATGGTCATTTTAACGCCAGGGAACGTTCAAATCTGACAAAAGTTGGTGGGGCAAAGCGGAAGTTGCTGGGGCCTCACCATTTGAATAGGAAACTCCACCCGCCCTCGCAAGACATCTTGCTCGCCCTCGAAAGGCATCATGCCGTCCTTGGAAGGCATCTTCCATCCTCACAGCGCATTATGCCACCCTCTGAAAGCATCATGATTGATGGTGCCCTCGGAAGACATCTTGCCGCTTCGGAAGGCATTTTACCACCCTCAGAGCGCATTATGCCGCCCTTGGAAGGCCTCAGAAGACATCTTGCCACCCTCGGAAGGCACGATTGCCGCCCTTGGAAGACATCTTGCAGCCCTGGAAGGCATTTTCACGCCCGCAGAGCGCATTATACTGCCCATGTAAGGCATCATGCCGCCCTCGGAAGACATCTTGCCGTCTTTGGAAAGCATCTTGCCGCCCTCAGAGTGGCAGTATGCCGCCCTCAGAAGGACGTCTTGTCGCCCTCGGAAGACCTCGGAAGACGTCTTGCCGCCCTCGGCAGGACATCATGCCGCCCTCATAAGACATCTTGCCGCTCCCGAAAGCATTTTGCCGCCCTCAGAGCGCATTATACCGCACTCAGAAGACGTCTTGCCGCACCTCGAAAGATATTCTGCCACCCTCAGAGTGCATTATGCCGCTCTTTGAACGGTACCATGCCGCCCTCGGAAGACATCTTGCCGCCCTCATATTTTTTTGCCGCACTCAGAGCGCATTATACCGCCCTTGGAAGGCATCATGCCGCCCCTCGGAAGGCATTTTGACGCCATCAGAAGACGTCTTGCCCGCCCTCTGAAGGCATTCTGCCGCCCTTAAAGCGTATTATACTTCCCTTAGAAGGCACCATGTCGCCCTCGGAAGACATCTTGCCGCCACTCGGAAGCATCTTCCGCCCCCGGTAGCTCAGTGGGAGAGCGCTGGACTTACTGACCTATCCCGGTAAGTGGCAGCCCGGGTTCGAGTCGCTTCGGTGCTCGCTATTTGCTCCTGACTGGGATGGCCTGCGGCCCGGTGGCAGCGGTCGCACTCAAGGTCAGGTGACGTCAGTGAGCAGGGCGGACCGTGTCCCAGGTATGTCGGGCACGGTAAAACTTTCGTCTCTAAATTCTGCTGGCCAACAGGAATTGCGCGATCGGGTGGTGAGGTCAGGACCTGCGCAACAAGCTCTGCTTAGCGTGGGTCCTGACCTCGGAAATCCATCCACACAAAACATTCGGACTAAATATATAAAAAACTATAATAATAATTTTTGCCGGCATCGCAAACTGTAATAAAGCGGCGCCACATTTTGGGAGAGGGGCGCCCATGAGCTTGGGCCAGTGGCTTGCGCATAAATTCACAAAGGACCAGGTCACTGCCTTGAGGGGCGCCACCCAATCGACCAGGGGGCGAAACCAATATTGCCGAACATTTTACAGGGGGGGGGGGGGCGGCATCTCCTTCTGCACGTGCTCGTCGTATCTTTAACATTTTGTGGGGCGCCATCAATAGCCGGAGGGGCGCCAGTCACTAGCCAGAGGGGGCGCTGTCACTGGCCGGAGGGGCGCCGTCACTATCCGGAGGGGGCGCCGTCACTGGCCGGGGGGCGCCGTCACTATCCGGAGGGGCGCCCGTCACTCACCGGATGGGGCGTGGTCACTGGCCCGGAGAGTCGCCGTCACTGCCGGAGGGGCGCCTCACTAGCCTGAGAGGCGCTGTCACTGGCCGGAGGGGCGCCGGTCACTATCCGGAGGGGCGCCGTCACTCGCCGGAAGGGCGTGGTCACTGGGTCCGAGGGGCTTGGTCACTGGCCGGAGGGGCGCCGTCACTGACCGGAGAGAGACGCCATCACTAGCCGAAGGGTCCCTGGCTGGAGGGGCACCATCACTATCCGGAGGGGTGATGTCACTATCTAGAGGGACACCGTCACTAGCCGGAGGAGCACCGTCACTGACCGGGGGGGGGGGGGGGGGGCACCGTCACTGGTTGGAGAGGGGCAGGTCAATAGTTAGAGGGCGCCGTCTCTCGCCGGAGGGGGCGCCGCCCACTATCCGGGGGGGGGGGGGCGGCGTCACTCGCCCGGAGGTGCGCCGTCACTGGTCGGAGGGGCGCCGTCACGGGGCCGAAAGGGCACTGTCACGGGCCCGAAGAGCTGCGCCCTCAATGGCCAGGGGCGCCGTCACTGGCCGATGGAGCGTCCTCACTGGCCGGAGTGGCGCCCGTCACTGGCCGGAGGGGCGCCCGTCACTGATCGGAGGGGCGCCAGCTTTGCATGGGCGCCTCGGGTCCAAAGGACCAGGGCATGCCCCTGAATGACCGTATACTCGGTAGGCCACTGGCTTGGGCCCTCACTGATATAGGGGCGCACATACATATACTGGCGAGGCATTTTTGGTGGATTTTTTTAGTTTTCCTTGGTTTTATCTTTTGTGAGTTTTTTTAAGGGGCGTCTCCCTCAAAACCCAGAACAGACCCACTTTTTGAAGGGGCGCCTTCGGCGCCCGCTCAAAATTGTGTGTGTGTGTGGGGGGGGGGGGGGGCACCCGGACCCCGGTAGCGACGCCCTTGCAGCTATGCCTTTTGTTTCCTGATCCTATTGTTCTAGAATTCGAACGATTGTTGATATGTTCGTTCCCTTTCTATGCATGATTAGTAAAAACAACTGCCTTGCTGAACGCGAAATTTGGAAAAATTAGCACCATGCTTAAAAATGCCGTCACAGGTCAGTGACCTGACATGACCTGGGTATAATTAACGAGCACAAGGTGTCATTAAATATGTTCATGACGCAAACACCCTTTTACGTTATAATGTGATCGCATTTCCCGGACTTCCTGGACTCCTGAACTATATCCAGAGGCCGCTTAGGATGGCCGCAAGGGCGAGAATGCCAACAGAAAAAGGCAAATGAGCCACCCTTAGCACTCATTTGCGGCAAAAACGGACTTCATTTTCGGAATCAGCATGCAAACGGAACCAGGAAAGCTAGGGTGCCAATTAATTCCTAACAAGTGCAAAATAAAACACCCTACTGCGCATGCGCAGTAAGGGCGCACTGAGTCTGGGCAGAGGCTAACTGGTGCATGACGTCAGAAACTATGACGTCATCGCCCGTCATGCTCCTCAGAATGTCAAAGCCAGAAATTTCTGGATGCGGCCGATCTCAGAATAAAATTTCGACGATATTGGCGCCGGCTACAAAATAAGCGGACACATATCGCAGAAACTGGTGGATTTTTGAGAAGATGAAGATGAAGCATACCCACCTCATTGGCTGATGATCACGGTCTTCGTTGACGTGATTCATGACAACTTCAGCATAGCTACTTTCTTGGTGTTCCATGAAAACATTATTGATTAAATCAAAGAACTGAGGAATCCCTCTTCGCTCATCTTCCATCCCGATCACATATAGGGGCCATCCAACCAGCCCTTATGGCCTGGTTGGATGGTCCCCTTATCAGGGGGCCCTTATGGCCTGGCAAGGGACTGTGCTGGCCGCTTTGTCGCCCTGTCGACATGCTCAGGGGCACTCTCGACCTGCCCAGGGTCCTCTCTGTGCTGGCTAGGGGCCATTCGACGTGTTCAGGGAGCCCTCTGGTCTCTCCAGAGGTCCTCCAGCCTTCTAAGGGGCCTTTCCGACCTGGCAAGGGACTGCGCTGGCTCCTTTGTCGCCTTGCGACATGCTCTGAGGGCCCTCCGACCTGCCATGGGGCCCCTTCGTGCTGACTAGGGGCCCATTCGGTACGTTCAGGGGCCCTTCTGACCCACCCAGGGGCCCTTTCGGTCTGGTCAGAGGCCCCTCTGACCTGCACAGGGCCTTGTTTAAATATCTTGGATCTAGGATCTCGAATCTCGCCGGACTCTCTCCGGCTCTCGCTCTCGCTCTCGCTCTCGCTCTCGCTCTCGCTCTCGCTCTCGCTCTCGCTCTCGCTCTCGCTCTCGCTCTCGCTCTCGCTCTCGCTCTCGCTCTCGCTCTCGCTCTCGCTCTCGCTCTCGCTCTCGCTCTCGCTCTCGCTCTCGCTCTCGCTCTCGCTCTCGCAATCGCTCTCGCTCTCGCTCTCGCTCTCTCTCTCTCTCTCTCTCTCTCTCTCTCTCTCTCCTCTCTCCTCTCTCTCTCTCACTCTCTCTCTCTCTCCTCTCTCTCTCTCTCTCTCTCTCTCTCTCTCTTGCTTTCCCACCATCAGTGTCATCGGCGGAGGCCAGGCCCGCTGCCGGCTGCGGCAGTTCGCACAATATGTTACCTCGCTGTCAGCTGAGTGACGGCTCAATTTTGTGGCCAGCAGCCGGCCACGCCTGTTGACTGCTGATGGGGGAGGCGACAACCGCCCACCGCCGACCGCCTCGACCCTCCCGACTGCCGACCGCCGACCCGCCGACCCCCCCGACCGCCACGACCACGTCGACCGCCCGCTATCGTCCATCGTACATAGACCGCCCCGACCGTCCCCGACCGTCCGTCCCGACCGTCCGTCCCGACCGTCCGTCCCGACCGCCGTCCGTCCCGACCGTCCGTCCCGACCGTCCGTTCCGACCGTCCGTCCCGACCGTCCGTCCGACCGTCCGTCCCGACCGTCCGTCCCGACCCGTCCGTCCCGGACCGTCCGTCCCGACCGTCCGTCCCGACCGTCCGTCCCGACCGTCCGTCCCGACCGTCCGTCCCGACCGGTCCCGACCGTCCCGACCGTCCCGACCGTCCCGACCGTCCCGACCGTCCCCGACCCGTCCCGACCGTCCCCGACCGTCCCGACCCGTCCCGACCGTCCCGACCGTCCCGACCGTCCCGACCCGTCCCGACTGTCCCCGACCGTCCCGACCGTCCCGACCGTCCCGACCGTCCCGACGACCGTCCCCGACCGTCCCGACCGTCCCGACCGTCCCGACCGTCCCGACCGTCCCGACCGTCCCCTGACCGTCCCCGCCGTCCCCGACCGTCCCGACCGTCCCGACCGTCCCGACCGTCCCGACCGTCCCCGACCGTCCCGACCGTCCCCGACCGTCCCGACCGTCCCGACCGTCACGACCGTCACGAGACCAGTCACGACCGTCCCGACCGTCCCGACCACCGTCCCGACCGTCCCGACCGTCCCGACCGTCCCCGACCGTCCCGACCGTCCCCGACCGTCCCGACCCGTCCCGACCGTCCCCGACCGTCCCGACCGTCCCGACCGTCCCGACCGTCCCGACCGTCCCGACCGTCCCGACCGTCCCCGACCGTCCCGACCGTCCCCGACCCCCGTCCCCGACCGTCCCGACCGTCCCCGACCGTCCCGACCGTCCCGACCCGTCCCGACCCGTCCCCGACCGTCCGACCGTCCCGACCGTCCCGACCGTCCCGACCGTCCCGACCGTCCCGACCGTCCCGACCGTCCCGACCGTCCCGACCGTCCGACCGTCCCGACCGTCCCGACCGTCCCGACCGTCCCGACCGTCCCGACCGTCCCGACCGTCCCGGACCGTCCCGACCGTCCGGACCGTCCCGACCGTCCCGACCGTCCCCGACCGTCCCGACCGTCCCGCGACCGCGTCCCGACCGGGTCCCGACCGTCCCGACCGTCCCGACCGTCCGACCGTCCCGACCGTCCCGACCGTCCCGACCGTCCCGGACCGTCCCGACCGTCCCGACCGTCCCGACCGTCCCCGACCGTCCCGACCGTCCCGACCGTCCCGACCGTCCCGACCGTCCGACCGTCCCGACCGTCCCGACCGTCCCCGACCGTCCCGACCGTCCCGACCGTCCCCGACCGTCCCGACCGTCCCGACCGTCCCGACCGTCCCGAACGTCCCGACCGTCCCGACCGACTGTCACTTCCTCGTCACGCAACTCATCGAAACCATATTTTGCACGATGAGATTTACATGCACGCTCCTAAATCTAGCAAAGCCTTGTCTTTCACGCAAAGCCTCGTCTCTCACGCAAAGCCTCGTCTCTCACGCAAAGCCTCGTCTCTCACCTCAAAGCCTCGTCTCTCACTGCAAATCTCCTGGTCGTTATGACTTGCACACACATGATCAGATGATCAATTTTGTATATAATATAATATTTTGTATATAATATTTATATATAATATAATATATATACAAATAATATTTTGTATATTTTGTAATATATATATAAATAATATTTTGTATTTTGTATATAAGATTTTGTATACCCAATTTTGTATACCACAGAATATTGTACATGTAAAAATAGTACCGTTTGTTGGATTTTTTCACGCTCGCATATCCTCGTGCACCCAAATAAACATACACAACTGTTCGTAAACACAAATATTGAAGTCGAAAATTTCTGTTTTTGTAAGCATACTTTCCCAAATGTGCGATTATTGATTGTTTCCCTTCCGAGAACGTCTCAGCAGCCCTTCAACGAAACAAATCACTGAAATGTGTGAAACATGCGAAGAA
>JAXIVJ010012776.1:22500-39246 GCA_036785665.1 Chirona hameri | reverse complement strand
ATGTTGCTGATGATGACGTGAGACGGTGTGGTATGCCCGTTTGCGGTGTTGTATGCCCGGAGGCGGTGTTGCATGCCCGGAGGCGGTGTGGTATGCCCGGAGGCGGTGTTGTATGCCCGGAGGCGGTGTTGTATGCCGGAGGCGGTGTAGTATGCCCGGAGGCGGTGTAGTATGCCCGGAGGCGGTGTTGTATGCCCGGAGGCGGTGTGGTATGCCCGGAGGCGGTGTAGTATGCCCGGAGGCGGTGTTGTATGCCCGGAGGCGGTGTGGTATGCCCGGAGGCGGTACAACACCGCCTCCGGGCATGATGATGATAATGATGATGATGATGATGATGATGATGATGATGATGATGATGATGATGATGATGATGATGATGATGATGATGATGATGATGATGATGATGATGATGATGATGATGATGATGATGATGATGATGATGATGATGATGATGATGATGATGATGATGATGATGATGATGATGATGATGATGATGATGATGATGATGATGATGATGATGATGATGATGATGATGATGATGATGATGTTGCTGATGATGATGTTGCTGATGATGATGTTGCTGATGATGATGTTGTTGATGATGTTGCTGATGATGTTGCTGATGATGTTGCTGATGATGTTGCTGATGATGTTGATGATGATGTTGATGATGATGTTGATGATGATGTTGATGATGATGTTGATGATGATGTTGCTGATGATGTTGCTGATGATGTTGCTGATGATGTTGCTGATGATGTTGCTGATGATGTTGCTGGTGATGTTGCTGATGATGTTGCTGATGATGTTGCTGATGATGACGTGAGACGGTGTGGTATGCCCGGAGGCGGTGTTGTATGCCCGGAGGCGGTGTTGTATGCCCGGAGGCGGTGTGGTATGCCCGGAGGCGGTGTTGTATGCCCAGAGGCGGTGTTGTATGCCCGGAGGCGGTGTGGTATGCCCGGAGGCGGTGTTGTATGCCCGGAGGCGGTGTTGTATGCCAGGCGGTGTTGTATGCCCTGAGGCGGTCTGGTATGCCCGGAGGCGGTGTAGTATGCCCGGAGGCGGTGTTGTATGCCCGGAGGCGGTGTGGTATGCCCGGAGGCGGTGCAGTATGCCCGGAGGCGGTGTTGTATGCCCGGAGGCGGTGTGGTATGCCCGGAGGCGGTGTAGTATGCCCGGAGGCGGTGTTGTATGCCCGGAGGCGGTGTGGTATGCCCGGAGGCGGTGTAGTATGCCCGGAGGCGGTGTTGTATGCCCGGAGGCGGTGTGGTATGCTGATGATGATGTTGCTGATGATGATGTTGTTGATGATGTTGCTGATGATGTTGCTGATGATGTTGCTGATGATGTTGCTGATGATGTTGATGATGATGTTGATGATGATGTTGATGATGATGTTGATGATGATGTTGATGATGATGTTGATGATGATGTTGATGATGATGTTGATGATAATGTTGATGATGATGTTGATGTTGATGATGATGTTAATGATGATGTTGATGATGATGTTGATGATGATGTTGCTGATGATGTTGCTGATGATGTTGCTGATGATGTTGCTGGTGATGTTGCTGATGATGTTGCTGATGATGTTGCTGATGATGTTGCTGATGATGACGTGAGACGGTGTGGTATGCCCGTTTGCGGTGTTGTATGCCCGGAGGCGGTGTTGCATGCCCGGAGGCGGTGTGGTATGCCCGGAGGCGGTGTTGTATGCCCGGAGGCGGTGTTGTATGCCCGGAGGCGGTGTAGTATGCCCGGAGGCGGTGTAGTATGCCCGGAGGCGGTGTTGTATGCCCGGAGGCGGTGTGGTATGCCCGGAGGCGGTGTAGTATGCCCGGAGGCGGTGTTGTATGCCCGGAGGCGGTGTGGTATGCCCGGAGGCGGTACAACACCGCCTCCGGGCATGATGATGATAATGATGATGATGATGATGATGATGATGATGATGATGATGATGATGATGATGATGATGATGATGATGATGATGATGATGATGATGATGATGATGATGATGATGATGATGATGATGATGATGATGATGATGATGATGATGATGATGATGATGATGATGATGATGATGATGATGATGATGATGATGATGATGATGATGATGATGATGATGATGATGATGATGATGATGATGATGATGTTGCTGATGATGATGTTGCTGATGATGATGTTGCTGATGATGATGTTGTTGATGATGTTGCTGATGATGTTGCTGATGATGTTGCTGATGATGTTCCTGATGATGTTGATGATGATGTTGATGATGATGTTGATGATGATGTTGATGATGATGTTGCTGATGATGTTGCTGATGATGTTGCTGATGATGTTGCTGATGATGTTTCTGATGATGTTGCTGATGATGTTGCTGGTGATGTTGCTGATGATGTTGCTGATGATGTTGCTGATGATGACGTGAGACGGTGTGGTATGCCCGGAGGCGGTGTTGTATGCCCGGAGGCGGTGTTGTATGCCCGGAGGCGGTGTGGTATGCCCGGAGGCGGTGTTGTATGCCCGGAGGCGGTGTTGTTTGCCCGGAGGCGGTGTGGTATGCCCGGAGGCGGTGTTGTATGCCCGGAGGCGGTGTTGTATGCCCTGAGGCGGTCTGGTATGCCCGGAGGCGGTGTAGTATGCCCGGAGGCGGTGTTGTATGCCCGGAGGCGGTGTGGTATGCCCGGAGGCGGTGCAGTATGCCCGGAGGCGGTGTTGTATGCCCGGAGGCGGTGTGGTATGCCCGGAGGCGGTGTAGTATGCCCGGAGGCGGTGTTGTATGCCCGGAGGCGGTGTGGTATGCCCGGAGGCGGTGTTGTATGCCCGGAGGCGGTGTTGTATGCCCGGAGGCGGTGTGGTATGCCCGGAGGCGGTACAACACCGCCTCCGGGCATGATGATGATAATGATGATGATGATGATGATGATGATGATGATGATGATGATGATGATGATGATGATGATGATGATGATGATGATGATGATGATGATGATGATGATGATGATGATGATGATGATGATGATGATGATGATGATGATGATGATGATGATGATGATGATGATGATGATGATGATGATGATGATGATGATGATGATGATGATGATGATGATGATGATGATGATGTTGCTGATGATGATGTTGCTGATGATGATGTTGCTGATGATGATGTTGTTGATGATGTTGCTGATGATGTTGCTGATGATGTTGCTGATGATGTTCCTGATGATGTTGATGATGATGTTGATGATGATGTTGATGATGATGTTGATGATGATGTTGCTGATGATGTTGCTGATGATGTTGCTGATGATGTTGCTGATGATGTTGCTGATGATGTTGCTGATGATGTTGCTGGTGATGTTGCTGATGATGTTGCTGATGATGTTGCTGATGATGACGTGAGACGGTGTGGTATGCCCGGAGGCGGTGTTGTATGCCCGGAGGCGGTGTTGTATGCCCAGAGGCGGTGTGGTATGCCCGGAGGCGGTGTTGTATGCCCGGAGGCGGTGTTGTATGCCCGGAGGCGGTGTGGTATGCCCGGAGGCGGTGTTGTATGCCCGGAGGCGGTGTTGTATGCCCTGAGGCGGTCTGGTATGCCCGGAGGCGGTGTAGTATGCCCGGAGGCGGTGTTGTATGCCCGGAGGCGGTGTGGTATGCCCGGAGGCGGTGCAGTATGCCCGGAGGCGGTGTTGTATGCCCGGAGGCGGTGTGGTATGCCCGGAGGCGGTGTAGTATGCCCGGAGGCGGTGTTGTATGCCCGGAGGCGGTGTGGTATGCCCGGAGGCGGTGTAGTATGCCCGGAGGCGGTGTTGTATGCCCGGAGGCGGTGTGGTATGCCCGGAGGCGGTACAACACCGCCTCCGGGCATGATGATGATAATGATGATGATGATGATGATGATGATGATGATGATGATGATGATGATGATGATGATGATGATGATGATGATGATGATGATGATGATGATGATGATGATGATGATGATGATGATGATGATGATGATGATGATGATGATGATGATGATGATGATGATGATGATGATGATGATGATGATGATGATGATGATGATGATGATGATGATGATGATGATGATGATGTTGCTGATGATGATGTTGCTGATGATGATGTTGCTGATGATGATGTTGTTGATGATGTTGCTGATGATGTTGCTGATGATGTTGCTGATGATGTTGCTGATGATGTTGATGATGATGTTGATGATGATGTTGATGATGATGTTGATGATGATGTTGATGATGATGTTGATGATGATGTTGATGATGATGTTGATGATGATGTTGATGATGATGTTGATGTTGATGATGATGTTAATGATGATGTTGATGATGATGTTGATGATGATGTTGCTGATGATGTTGCTGATGATGTTGCTGATGATGTTGCTGGTGATGTTGCTGATGATGTTGCTGATGATGTTGCTGATGATGTTGCTGATGATGACGTGAGACGGTGTGGTATGCCCGTTTGCGGTGTTGTATGCCCGGAGGCGGTGTTGCATGCCCGGAGGCGGTGTGGTATGCCCGGAGGCGGTGTTGTATGCCCGGAGGCGGTGTTGTATGCCCGGAGGCGGTGTAGTATGCCCGGAGGCGGTGTAGTATGCCCGGAGGCGGTGTTGTATGCCCGGAGGCGGTGTGGTATGCCCGGAGGCGGTGTAGTATGCCCGGAGGCGGTGTTGTATGCCCGGAGGCGGTGTGGTATGCCCGGAGGCGGTACAACACCGCCTCCGGGCATGATGATGATAATGATGATGATGATGATGATGATGATGATGATGATGATGATGATGATGATGATGATGATGATGATGATGATGATGATGATGATGATGATGATGATGATGATGATGATGATGATGATGATGATGATGATGATGATGATGATGATGATGATGATGATGATGATGATGATGATGATGATGATGATGATGATGATGATGATGATGATGATGATGATGTTGCTGATGATGATGTTGCTGATGATGATGTTGCTGATGATGATGTTGTTGATGATGTTGCTGATGATGTTGCTGATGATGTTGCTGATGATGTTGCTGATGATGTTGATGATGATGTTGATGATGATGTTGATGATGATGTTGATGATGATGTTGATGATGATGTTGCTGATGATGTTGCTGATGATGTTGCTGATGATGTTGCTGATGATGTTGCTGATGATGTTGCTGGTGATGTTGCTGATGATGTTGCTGATGATGTTGCTGATGATGACGTGAGACGGTGTGGTATGCCCGGAGGCGGTGTTGTATGCCCGGAGGCGGTGTTGTATGCCCGGAGGCGGTGTGGTATGCCCGGAGGCGGTGTTGTATGCCCGGAGGCGGTGTTGTATGCCCGGAGGCGGTGTGGTATGCCCGGAGGCGGTGTTGTATGCCCGGAGGCGGTGTTGTATGCCCTGAGGCGGTCTGGTATGCCCGGAGGCGGTGTAGTATGCCCGGAGGCGGTGTTGTATGCCCGGAGGCGGTGTGGTATGCCCGGAGGCGGTGCAGTATGCCCGGAGGCGGTGTTGTATGCCCGGAGGCGGTGTGGTATGCCCGGAGGCGGTGTAGTATGCCCGGAGGCGGTGTTGTATGCCCGGAGGCGGTGTGGTATGCCCGGAGGCGGTGTAGTATGCCCGGAGGCGGTGTTGTATGCCCGGAGGCGGTGTGGTATGCCCGGAGGCGGTACAACACCGCCTCCGGGCATGATGATGATAATGATGATGATGATGATGATGATGATGATGATGATGATGATGATGATGATGATGATGATGATGATGATGATGATGATGATGATGATGATGATGATGATGATGATGATGATGATGATGATGATGATGATGATGATGATGATGATGATGATGATGATGATGATGATGATGATGATGTTGCTGATGATGATGTTGCTGATGATGATGTTGCTGATGATGATGTTGTTGATGATGTTGCTGATGATGTTGCTGATGATGTTGCTGATGATGTTGCTGATGATGTTGATGATGATGTTGATGATGATGTTGATGATGATGTTGATGATGATGTTGCTGATGATGTTGCTGATGATGTTGCTGATGATGTTGCTGATGATGTTGCTGATGATGTTGCTGGTGATGTTGCTGATGATGTTGCTGATGATGTTGCTGATGATGACGTGAGACGGTGTGGTATGCCCGGAGGCGGTGTTGTATGCCCGGAGGCGGTGTTGTATGCCCGGAGGCGGTGTGGTATGCAGGGAGGCGGTGTTGTATGCCCGGAGGCGGTGTTGTATGCCCGGAGGCGGTGTGGTATGCCCGGAGGCGGTGTTGTATGCCCGGAGGCGGTGTTGTATGCCCTGAGGCGGTCTGGTATGCCCGGAGGCGGTGTAGTATGCCCGGAGGCGGTGTTGTATGCCCGGAGGCGGTGTGGTATGCCCGGAGGCGGTGCAGTATGCCCGGAGGCGGTGTTGTATGCCCAGAGGCGGTGTGGTATGCCCGGAGGCGGTGTAGTATGCCCGGAGGCGGTGTTGTATGCCCGGAGGCGGTGTGGTATGCCCGGAGGCGGTGTAGTATGCCCGGAGGCGGTGTTGTATGCCCGGAGGCGGTGTGGTATGCCCGGAGGCGGTACAACACCGCCTCCGGGCATGATGATGATAATGATGATGATGATGATGATGATGATGATGATGATGATGATGATGATGATGATGATGATGATGATGATGATGATGATGATGATGATGATGATGATGATGATGATGATGATGATGATGATGATGATGATGATGATGATGATTATGATGATGATGATGATGATGATGATGATGATGATGATGATGATGATGATGATGATGATGATGTTGCTGATGATGATGTTGCTGATGATGATGTTGCTGATGATGATGTTGTTGATGATGTTGCTGATGATGTTGCTGATGATGTTGCTGATGATGTTGCTGATGATGTTGATGATGAAGTTGATGATGATGTTGATGATGATGTTGATGATGATGTTGATGATGATGTTGATGATGATGTTGATGATGATGTTGATGATGATGTTGATGATGATGTTGATGTTGATGATGATGTTAATGATGATGTTGATGATGATGTTGATGATGATGTTGCTGATGATGTTGCTGATGATGTTGCTGATGATGTTGCTGGTGATGTTGCTGATGATGTTGCTGATGATGTTGCTGATGATGTTGCTGATGATGACGTGAGACGGTGTGGTATGCCCGTTTGCGGTGTAGTATGCCCGGAGGCGGTGTTGTATGCCCGGAGGCGGTGTGGTATGCCCGGAGGCGGTGTTGTATGCCCGGAGGCGGTGTTGTATGCCCGGAGGCGGTGTAGTATGCCCGGAGGCGGTGTAGTATGCCCGGAGGCGGTGTTGTATGCCCGGAGGCGGTGTGGTATGCCCGGAGGCGGTGTAGTATGCCCGGAGGCGGTGTTGTATGCCCGGAGGCGGTGTGGTATGCCCGGAGGCGGTACAACACCGCCTCCGGGCATGATGATGATAATGATGATGATGATGATGATGATGATGATGATGATGATGATGATGATGATGATGATGATGATGATGATGATGATGATGATGATGATGATGATGATGATGATGATGATGATGATGATGATGATGATGATGATGATGATGATGATGATGATGATGATGATGATGATGATGATGATGATGATGATGATGATGATGATGATGATGATGATGATGATGATGTTGCTGATGATGATGTTGCTGATGATGATGTTGCTGATGATGATGTTGTTGATGATGTTGCTGATGATGTTGCTGATGATGTTGCTGATGATGTTGCTGATGATGTTGATGATGATGATGATGATGATGATGATGTTGCTGATGATGATGTTGCTGATGATGATGTTGCTGATGATGATGTTGTTGATGATGTTGCTGATGATGTTGCTGATGATGTTGCTGATGATGTTGCTGATGATGTTGATGATAATGTTGATGATGATGTTGATGATGATGTTGATGATGATGTTGATGATGATGTTGATGATGATGTTGATGATGATGTTGATGATGATGTTGATGATGATGTTGATGTTGATGATGATGTTAATGATGATGTTGATGATGATGTTGATGATGATGTTGCTGATGATGTTGCTGATGATGTTGCTGATGATGTTGCTGGTGATGTTGCTGATGATGTTGCTGATGATGTTGCTGATGATGTTGCTGATGATGACGTGAGACGGTGTGGTATGCCCGTTTGCGGTGTTGTATGCCCGGAGGCGGTGTTGCATGCCCGGAGGCAGTGTGGTATGCCCGGAGGCGGTGTTGTATGCCCGGAGGCGGTGTTGTATGCCCGGAGGCGGTGTAGTATGCCCGGAGGCGGTGTAGTATGCCCGGAGGCGGTGTTGTATGCCCGGAGGCGGTGTGGTATGCCCGGAGGCGGTGTAGTATGCCCGGAGGCGGTGTTGTATGCCCGGAGGCGGTGTGGTATGCCCGGAGGCGGTACAACACCGCCTCCGGGCATGATGATGATAATGATGATGATGATGATGATGATGATGATGATGATGATGATGATGATGATGATGATGATGATGATGATGATGATGATGATGATGATGATGATGATGATGATGATGATGATGATGATGATGATGATGATGATGATGATGATGATGATGATGATGATGATGATGATGATGATGATGATGATGATGATGATGATGATGATGATGATGATGATGATGATGATGATGATGATGATGATGATGATGATGATGATGATGATGATGATGATGATGATGATGATGTTGCTGATGATGATGTTGCTGATGATGATGTTGCTGATGATGATGTTGTTGATGATGTTGCTGATGATGTTGCTGATGATGTTGCTGATGATGTTGCTGATGATGTTGATGATGATGTTGATGATGATGTTGATGATGATGTTGATGATGATGTTGCTGATGATGTTGCTGATGATGTTGCTGATGATGTTGCTGATGATGTTGCTGATGATGTTGCTGGTGATGTTGCTGATGATGTTGCTGATGATGTTGCTGATGATGACGTGAGACGGAGTGGTATGCCCGGAGGCGGTGTTGTATGCCCGGAGGCGGTGTTGTATGCCCGGAGGCGGTGTGGTATGCCCGGAGGCGGTGTTGTATGCCCGGAGGCGGTGTTGTATGCCCGGAGGCGGTGTGGTATGCCCGGAGGCGGTGTTGTATGCCCGGAGGCGGTGTTGTATGCCCGGAGGCGGTGTGGTATGCCCGGAGGCGGTGTTGTATGCCCGGAGGCGGTGTTGTATGCCCTGAGGCGGTCTGGTATGCCCGGAGGCGGTGTAGTATGCCCGGAGGCGGTGTTGTATGCCCGGAGGCGGTGTGGTATGCCCGGAGGCGGTGCAGTATGCCCGGAGGCGGTGTTGTATGCCCGGAGGCGGTGTGGTATGCCCGGAGGCGGTGTAGTATGCCCGGAGGCGGTGTTGTATGCCCGGAGGCGGTGTGGTATGCCCGGAGGCGGTGTAGTATGCCCGGAGGCGGTGTTGTATGCCCGGAGGCGGTGTGGTATGCCCGGAGGCGGTACAACACCGCCTCCGGGCATGATGATGATAATGATGATGATGATGATGATGATGATGATGATGATGATGATGATGATGATGATGATGATGATGATGATGATGATGATGATGATGATGATGATGATGATGATGATGATGATGATGATGATGATGATGATGATGATGATGATGATGATGATGATGATGATGATGATGATGATGATGATGATGATGATGATGATGATGATGATGATGATGATGATGATGATGATGATGATGATGATGATGATGATGATGATGTTGCTGATGATGATGTTGCTGATGATGATGTTGCTGATGATGATGTTGTTGATGATGTTGCTGATGATGTTGCTGATGATGTTGCTGATGATGTTGCTGATGATGTTGATGATGATGTTGATGATGATGTTGATGATGATGTTGATGATGATGTTGATGATGATGTTGATGATGATGTTGATGATGATGTTGATGATGATGTTGATGATGATGTTGATGTTGATGATGATGTTAATGATGATGTTGATGATGATGTTGATGATGATGTTGCTGATGATGTTGCTGATGATGTTGCTGATGATGTTGCTGGTGATGTTGCTGATGATGTTGCTGATGATGTTGCTGATGATGTTGCTGATGATGACGTGAGACGGTGTGGTATGCCCGTTTGCGGTGTTGTATGCCCGGAGGCGGTGTTGCATGCCCGGAGGCGGTGTGGTATGCCCGGAGGCGGTGTTGTATGCCCGGAGGCGGTGTTGTATGCCCGGAGGCGGTGTAGTATGCCCGGAGGCGGTGTAGTATGCCCGGAGGCGGTGTTGTATGCCCGGAGGCGGTGTGGTATGCCCGGAGGCGGTGTAGTATGCCCGGAGGCGGTGTTGTATGCCCGGAGGCGGTGTGGTATGCCCGGAGGCGGTACAACACCGCCTCCGGGCATGATGATGATAATGATGATGATGATGATGATGATGATGATGATGATGATGATGATGATGATGATGATGATGATGATGATGATGATGATGATGATGATGATGATGATGATGATGATGATGATGATGATGATGATGATGATGATGATGATGATGATGATGATGATGATGATGATGATGATGATGATGATGATGATGATGTTGCTGATGATGATGTTGCTGATGATGATGTTGCTGATGATGATGTTGTTGATGATGTTGCTGATGATGTTGCTGATGATGTTGCTGATGATGTTGCTGATGATGTTGATGATGATGTTGATGATGATGTTGATGATGATGTTGATGATGATGTTGATGATGATGTTGCTGATGATGTTGCTGATGATGTTGCTGATGATGTTGCTGATGATGTTGCTGATGATGTTGCTGGTGATGTTGCTGATGATGTTGCTGATGATGTTGCTGATGATGACGTGAGACGGTGTGGTATGCCCGGAGGCGGTGTTGTATGCCCGGAGGCGGTGTTGTATGCCCGGAGGCGGTGTGGTATGCCCGGAGGCGGTGTTGTATGCCCGGAGGCGGTGTTGTATGCCCGGAGGCGGTGTGGTATGCCCGGAGGCGGTGTTGTATGCCCGGAGGCGGTGTTGTATGCCCTGAGGTGGTCTGGTATGCCCGGAGGCGGTGTAGTATGCCCGGAGGCGGTGTTGTATGCCCGGAGGCGGTGTGGTATGCCCGGAGGCGGTGCAGTATGCCCGGAGGCGGTGTTGTATGCCCGGAGGCGGTGTGGTATGCCCGGAGGCGGTGTAGTATGCCCGGAGGCGGTGTTGTATGCCCGGAGGCGGTGTGGTATGCCCGGAGGCGGTGTAGTATGCCCGGAGGCGGTGTTGTATGCCCGGAGGCGGTGTGGTATGCCCGGAGGCGGTACAACACCGCCTCCGGGCATGATGATGATAATGATGATGATGATGATGATGATGATGATGATGATGATGATGATGATGATGATGATGATGATGATGATGATGATGATGATGATGATGATGATGATGATGATGATGATGATGATGATGATGATGATGATGATGATGATGATGATGATTATGATGATGATGATGATGATGATGATGATGATGATGATGATGATGATGATGATGATGATGATGTTGCTGATGATGATGTTGCTGATGATGATGTTGCTGATGATGATGTTGTTGATGATGTTGCTGATGATGTTGCTGATGATGTTGCTGATGATGTTGCTGATGATGTTGATGATGAAGTTGATGATGATGTTGATGATGATGTTGATGATGATGTTGATGATGATGTTGATGATGATGTTGATGATGATGTTGATGATGATGTTGATGATGATGTTGATGTTGATGATGATGTTAATGATGATGTTGATGATGATGTTGATGATGATGTTGCTGATGATGTTGCTGATGATGTTGCTGATGATGTTGCTGGTGATGTTGCTGATGATGTTGCTGATGATGTTGCTGATGATGTTGCTGATGATGACGTGAGACGGTGTGGTATGCCCGTTTGCGGTGTTGTATGCCCGGAGGCGGTGTTGCATGCCCGGAGGCGGTGTGGTATGCCCGGAGGCGGTGTTGTATGCCCGGAGGCGGTGTTGTATGCCCGGAGGCGGTGTAGTATGCCCGGAGGCGGTGTAGTATGCCCGGAGGCGGTGTTGTATGCCCGGAGGCGGTGTGGTATGCCCGGAGGCGGTGTAGTATGCCCGGAGGCGGTGTTGTATGCCCGGAGGCGGTGTGGTATGCCCGGAGGCGGTACAACACCGCCTCCGGGCATGATGATGATAATGATGATGATGATGATGATGATGATGATGATGATGATGATGATGATGATGATGATGATGATGATGATGATGATGATGATGATGATGATGATGATGATGATGATGATGATGATGATGATGATGATGATGATGATGATGATGATGATGATGATGATGATGATGATGATGATGATGATGATGATGATGATGATGATGATGATGATGATGATGATGATGATGATGATGTTGCTGATGATGATGTTGCTGATGATGATGTTGCTGATGATGATGTTGTTGATGATGTTGCTGATGATGTTGCTGATGATGTTGCTGATGATGTTGCTGATGATGTTGATGATGATGTTGATGATGATGTTGATGATGATGTTGATGATGATGTTGATGATGATGTTGCTGATGATGTTGCTGATGATGTTGCTGATGATGTTGCTGATGATGTTGCTGATGATGTTGCTGGTGATGTTGCTGATGATGTTGCTGATGATGTTGCTGATGATGACGTGAGACGGTGTGGTATGCCCGGAGGCGGTGTTGTATGCCCGGAGGCGGTGTTGTATGCCCGGAGGCGGTGTGGTATGCCCGGAGGCGGTGTTGTATGCCCAGAGGCGGTGTTGTATGCCCGGAGGCGGTGTGGTATGCCCGGAGGCGGTGTTGTATGCCCGGAGGCGGTGTTGTATGCCCTGAGGCGGTCTGGTATGCCCGGAGGCGGTGTAGTATGCCCGGAGGCGGTGTTGTATGCCCGGAGGCGGTGTGGTATGCCCGGAGGCGGTGCAGTATGCCCGGAGGCGGTGTTGTATGCCCGGAGGCGGTGTGGTATGCCCGGAGGCGGTGTAGTATGCCCGGAGGCGGTGTTGTATGCCCGGAGGCGGTGTGGTATGCCCGGAGGCGGTGTAGTATGCCCGGAGGCGGTGTTGTATGCCCGGAGGCGGTGTGGTATGCTGATGATGATGTTGCTGATGATGATGTTGTTGATGATGTTGCTGATGATGTTGCTGATGATGTTGCTGATGATGTTGCTGATGATGTTGATGATGATGTTGATGATGATGTTGATGATGATGTTGATGATGATGTTGATGATGATGTTGATGATGATGTTGATGATGATGTTGATGATAATGTTGATGATGATGTTGATGTTGATGATGATGTTAATGATGATGTTGATGATGATGTTGATGATGATGTTGCTGATGATGTTGCTGATGATGTTGCTGATGATGTTGCTGGTGATGTTGCTGATGATGTTGCTGATGATGTTGCTGATGATGTTGCTGATGATGACGTGAGACGGTGTGGTATGCCCGTTTGCGGTGTTGTATGCCCGGAGGCGGTGTTGCATGCCCGGAGGCGGTGTGGTATGCCCGGAGGCGGTGTTGTATGCCCGGAGGCGGTGTTGTATGCCCGGAGGCGGTGTAGTATGCCCGGAGGCGGTGTAGTATGCCCGGAGGCGGTGTTGTATGCCCGGAGGCGGTGTGGTATGCCCGGAGGCGGTGTAGTATGCCCGGAGGCGGTGTTGTATGCCCGGAGGCGGTGTGGTATGCCCGGAGGCGGTACAACACCGCCTCCGGGCATGATGATGATAATGATGATGATGATGATGATGATGATGATGATGATGATGATGATGATGATGATGATGATGATGATGATGATGATGATGATGATGATGATGATGATGATGATGATGATGATGATGATGATGATGATGATGATGATGATGATGATGATGATGATGATGATGATGATGATGATGATGATGATGATGATGATGATGATGATGATGATGATGATGATGATGATGTTGCTGATGATGATGTTGCTGATGATGATGTTGCTGATGATGATGTTGTTGATGATGTTGCTGATGATGTTGCTGATGATGTTGCTGATGATGTTCCTGATGATGTTGATGATGATGTTGATGATGATGTTGATGATGATGTTGATGATGATGTTGCTGATGATGTTGCTGATGATGTTGCTGATGATGTTGCTGATGATGTTTCTGATGATGTTGCTGATGATGTTGCTGGTGATGTTGCTGATGATGTTGCTGATGATGTTGCTGATGATGACGTGAGACGGTGTGGTATGCCCGGAGGCGGTGTTGTATGCCCGGAGGCGGTGTTGTATGCCCGGAGGCGGTGTGGTATGCCCGGAGGCGGTGTTGTATGCCCGGAGGCGGTGTTGTATGCCCGGAGGCGGTGTGGTATGCCCGGAGGCGGTGTTGTATGCCCGGAGGCGGTGTTGTATGCCCTGAGGCGGTCTGGTATGCCCGGAGGCGGTGTAGTATGCCCGGAGGCGGTGTTGTATGCCCGGAGGCGGTGTGGTATGCCCGGAGGCGGTGCAGTATGCCCGGAGGCGGTGTTGTATGCCCGGAGGCGGTGTGGTATGCCCGGAGGCGGTGTAGTATGCCCGGAGGCGGTGTTGTATGCCCGGAGGCGGTGTGGTATGCCCGGAGGCGGTGTTGTATGCCCGGAGGCGGTGTTGTATGCCCGGAGGCGGTGTGGTATGCCCGGAGGCGGTACAACACCGCCTCCGGGCATGATGATGATAATGATGATGATGATGATGATGATGATGATGATGATGATGATGATGATGATGATGATGATGATGATGATGATGATGATGATGATGATGATGATGATGATGATGATGATGATGATGATGATGATGATGATGATGATGATGATGATGATGATGATGATGATGATGATGATGATGATGATGATGATGATGATGATGATGATGATGATGATGATGATGATGATGATGATGATGATGATGATGATGATGATGATGTTGCTGATGATGATGTTGCTGATGATGATGTTGCTGATGATGATGTTGTTGATGATGTTGCTGATGATGTTGCTGATGATGTTGCTGATGATGTTGCTGATGATGTTGATGATGATGTTGATGATGATGTTGATGATGATGTTGATGATGATGTTGATGATGATGTTGCTGATGATGTTGCTGATGATGTTGCTGATGATGTTGCTGATGATGTTGCTGATGATGTTGCTGGTGATGTTGCTGATGATGTTGCTGATGATGTTGCTGATGATGACGTGAGACGGTGTGGTATGCCCGGAGGCGGTGTTGTATGCCCGGAGGCGGTGTTGTATGCCCGGAGGCGGTGTGGTATGCCCGGAGGCGGTGTTGTATGCCCAGAGGCGGTGTTGTATGCCCGGAGGCGGTGTGGTATGCCCGGAGGCGGTGTTGTATGCCCGGAGGCGGTGTTGTATGCCCTGAGGCGGTCTGGTATGCCCGGAGGCGGTGTAGTATGCCCGGAGGCGGTGTTGTATGCCCGGAGGCGGTGTGGTATGCCCGGAGGCGGTGCAGTATGCCCGGAGGCGGTGTTGTATGCCCGGAGGCGGTGTGGTATGCCCGGAGGCGGTGTAGTATGCCCGGAGGCGGTGTTGTATGCCCGGAGGCGGTGTGGTATGCCCGGAGGCGGTGTAGTATGCCCGGAGGCGGTGTTGTATGCCCGGAGGCGGTGTGGTATGCTGATGATGATGTTGCTGATGATGATGTTGTTGATGATGTTGCTGATGATGTTGCTGATGATGTTGCTGATGATGTTGCTGATGATGTTGATGATGATGTTGATGATGATGTTGATGATGATGTTGATGATGATGTTGATGATGATGTTGATGATGATGTTGATGATGATGTTGATGATAATGTTGATGATGATGTTGATGTTGATGATGATGTTAATGATGATGTTGATGATGATGTTGATGATGATGTTGCTGATGATGTTGCTGATGATGTTGCTGATGATGTTGCTGGTGATGTTGCTGATGATGTTGCTGATGATGTTGCTGATGATGTTGCTGATGATGACGTGAGACGGTGTGGTATGCCCGTTTGCGGTGTTGTATGCCCGGAGGCGGTGTTGCATGCCCGGAGGCGGTGTGGTATGCCCGGAGGCGGTGTTGTATGCCCGGAGGCGGTGTTGTATGCCCGGAGGCGGTGTAGTATGCCCGGAGGCGGTGTAGTATGCCCGGAGGCGGTGTTGTATGCCCGGAGGCGGTGTGGTATGCCCGGAGGCGGTGTAGTATGCCCGGAGGCGGTGTTGTATGCCCGGAGGCGGTGTGGTATGCCCGGAGGCGGTACAACACCGCCTCCGGGCATGATGATGATAATGATGATGATGATGATGATGATGATGATGATGATGATGATGATGATGATGATGATGATGATGATGATGATGATGATGATGATGATGATGATGATGATGATGATGATGATGATGATGATGATGATGATGATGATGATGATGATGATGATGATGATGATGATGATGATGATGATGATGATGATGATGATGATGATGATGATGATGATGATGATGATGATGATGATGATG